>CM042558.1:18507299-18519799 GCA_023630585.1 Cranoglanis bouderius
TAACACACACAGCACTAAACACTCATACACAACACTAAACACTAATACACAACACTAAACACTACCACACACAACACTAACACACAACACTAAACACTAACACACACAACAGTAAAACATGCAGCACTAAATAACACACTCAGCATTAAACACTAATACACAACACTAAACACTACCACACAACACCAAACACTAACACACAACACTTAACAATAAAATACACAACACAATACACTACTACACAGCACTAAACCCTAACACACAACACTTAACATTAACACACAGCACTAAACCCTAACAGACAGCACTAAACACTAACACACACCACTAAACACAATCACACAGCACTAAAAATAATACACTAAATACTAACACAAACAGCACTAAACACTAAAACACAACACTAAACACTAAAACACAACACTAAACAGTAACACACAGCAATAAACACTAACGCAAACAGCACTAAACACTTAAATACAATGCTAAACAGTAACACACAGCACTAAACACTAACACATGGCATTAAACACTAACACAAACAATAAAACACAACACTAAACACTAACAAACAGCACTAAACTATATACTAATACTAACATACAGCACTGAACACTAACACGCAGCACCAAACACTCATGCACACAACACTAAACACTAAAACACAACAATAAACAGTAAACATTTTAATATTTTAATATATTAAAATTACAAGTTCATGAATGTTTTATAGAAAATGAACATTCTGACTGTGTGTCATTTTGTCCTGCACTAAAAAAGAGGAAGTTCAATCATACACGATTTAGACAGTAATTTGCCATTAAATAGGGATACTTATTAAAGTTAAGTGGGTGGGGCACTACAAATATAAGAAAGAAAGCAAAGAAAAGAATAATATACACAAGGCAGGACGATAATCTGTGTTATTGTGTCACTACAGTATTTTAGTGAATGTGTTCTAGTGTGAGTGTTTCAGTGAATGTGAGATCAGCTGCATGTTTTTCTGTAGCCGCTGGGGTTCCAGCTACACAACGACAGCATCAGCATTTTCAACACATTAGCATTAGCGTTTCAGGCCATCAGCGGCTTTAATTCCTCACTGTGTCTCAGTATGGGAATTAACCCGCCATGTGCTACTGAAATGACCTGAACATTCCCGCTGGAGCAAAACCGCACCGCCGTGTGAAGCACATTTATAATGGAGACACATCAAGGAGAAAAGGGAAATTCCTGTATGTGGGTCAAAATTTTTTTTTTTTTAAAGTCATTGAAACACACACTGAACTGACGAGGAATGTGTAGGGGCCGAAATAAAACCGTTCACATGCTGAAAATGTGGCTTTTTATCCAAATATATTACCAGGATTTTGTTTTCTGAACACTATAACCCGGTTTTCAGTGTTCCCTGGACTCAATATTCCCAGCATATATGTTCCTGGGGTTCTATCTCCCCGGCACGTTATGTACCCAGAGTCTTATGTTCCTAGGAATCCAATGACCCAGTATTCACAGTCCCAGGGCCTAGTATTTCCAGAGCCCTACTTTCCCAAGCGAAGGTTCTCATGCTCCTGTTGTTCCACAGTCCTAGGTTCTCAGTGTGGTCATATGGCCCATGACTCTATACTTTTAGCAACCTATGTTCTCAGGGTCCTGTTTTCTCAGCACCCTATGTTCCCAGGATCGTATGTTCTCAAGGTCCTATGTTCTAAGCAATCTATGTTCTCAGGATCCTATCTTCACAAGGTTTTGTCTTCTCAGGGTCCTAAGTTCTAAGCACTCAATTTTCTCAGGCTCATATGTTCTCAGCAATCCATCTTCTCAGGGTCCTATGTTCTAAGCACTCCATTTCCTCATGGTCCTATGTTCTCAGGATCCTATAAGCCCAGGATCCTATGTTCCCTGTGCAATATGTTACCGAGATCAGGATCCTATGTTCACAGGGCCCTATGTACTCAGAATAGTATGTTCTCAAGGTTATATATTCTTAGAATTGTGTGTTCTCAGAGTCCTATATGTCCTATCCTATGCTCCCAGGAACCCAAGGTTGTTCTCATACACAAACTTTGGGGTCAATCCTAAGTTCCCAGAGTTCTATGTATCTTGGGCTCTATGTTCTCAGTATCCTATGCCCATATGACCCTCACACCAATATTCCCAGGACCCCATGTCCACAAGGCCTTTTGTTCCCAGGTTCCCATATTTAATAGGGTTTTATATTTTCAGGATCCTATGTTCTCAAAGTCCTGTGGTCATATGGCCCAGTACCCTATGTTCCTAGGACCCTATCTTCCAAGAACCTTGTTCAGGGTCACATTCGCAGGGTTCTAGGGTCAAAAGGTCTTATGTTTCCAGTGTTCAACGAAAGTTGTTTGAGCGGAAATTAAAGAGCAGTGTGCAGCTGAAATGAACTTAATAGAACCCTTTGGGAATTTATAATTCATAATAGTTTAGCTATTTGGGTTTTGATAGCATGGTGTGAACACACTGGTGAAGGTTCTGCTCTAGTCACCCGAATGTTGTGTGTTCTAATCCCAGGACTTTAACGCTCAGACAAAATTCTACTTCACCTGTAGGTTTCTCGGGATAAAAGCGTGTGTAAATGTGTTGGAGATTGGGGTGACACACCTTCCGCTCGGGCCAGTTGTACTTCTCAAAAACTTCATCGTACATTTTAGTGGCTCCATCCGTCACCAGCATGATGGCCCGACTGCACACACTCCCACGGCCTGCTTGGTTAAACTACACACACACACACACACACACACACACACACACACACACACACACACACACACACACACAGGTGAGATGTGCATTTATTTAAAATATTTGTATACAGTGTATGCTGCTCATCATTCTTACAGTATATATACAGTATATGTCATGGCAACTAAACTCAACTTTAAGGCTTGTTCTAAAAACAAACACCAGCGCTCTACTGTCTCTACTGTACTGTGTGTGTGTGTGTGTGTGTGTGTGTGTGTGTGTGTGTGTGTGTGTGTGTGTGTGTGTGTGTGTGAATGCTGTATGCTGTGTAATCTGAGCCTCAGGCTGCAGCACTCTCAAGATGAAGCTGTTGAAAATCTCTGTGCGTCCGCACCTCACCGTGAATGATCATTAATCTGATGGATTAAGATCCATGGCAGTAATTAACTATCTTATTGACCCATGACAGAGAGAAGGTGGCATCTGAGAGCTGACATCATACGCCAGTGTGAACGCTGTCAGTCAGTCAGGAAGGAAGGAAGGAAGGAAGGGTGAGAGAGAGAGAGAGAAAGAAAGATGGAAAGAGATGGAAAGAGGTGGAAAGAGATGGAGAAGGTGTGGACATAAGAAAGATATACAACTGGAAACGAATGAAAGAAACAAAGGTGAGAAGCTGAGAGGCAAAAAGAGAGAACAGGGAGAGAAATAAGAGAGAGAAAAGAGATGGAGGAAGACAGGAAGTGAGAGCCAAAGAAAGAAAGAATCACACACACACACACACACACACACACACACACACACACACACACACACACACACACAGAGCATCCCATTTGACCACCGCTCTTGTTGATTACCATATTTATTAGCTTGCTATAATGAAAGTGACAAATAAAGATATTGTCCATTTCTCCTTCTGTCAGCCCTCCTCTCTCTCTCTCTCTCTCTCTCTCATCCTCTCTCTCTCTACCGTCCCTCCTCTGCTCTTCCTGTTCCCCCATCTCTTCCCTCCCTCCATCCCTCTCCACTCGTCTGAGAAAGAGAGATAAAACGAATCAGTGGACTGCCTTTGACCACTATCTCCTTTGCGTTGCGTTCTCTCCAGTGTGCCTGTTAATCAGTGATGTTAATTACTGCTATTAATCATAGAGTGTCTCAGAGAGGCAGAGGAGGAGGAACAGGATAACACACACACACACACACACACACACACACACACACACACAGAGAGAAAACGAGGATCCTTTTCCCACCGATCTCGGATCTCTAGCGGAAATTGGAGTAAAAGAAATTGTATTGGATTTCAGACAATCTCGGCCCCTCATCCCAACTTTAACCAATCAGAACTTTACATAAAGCTCACAAATCACACATTTGTGATATGAGATCATTTAGCTGAAGCGGCCAGTGGGAGTATGTTGTTCTACCCATGAATAAAATCAGTTTCAACACTGGCTGTAATGTGTGTGTGTGTGTGTGTGTGTGTGTGTGTGTGTGTGTGTGTGTGTGTGTGTGTGTGTGTAAGACAGAATCACCTCATTGAGAATTGTGAAAGCTTCAGTCAGAGCGTCTCCCAGAAGCCCGATGCCTTTCGCAAACAGACGGTCCAGATGAGCTCGGAAATGCTGAGGAAGAAACGACAACTCGGCTTTAAAGTACATCCTCCCCTCACAGTGAGGTACGAAAACACAAAGAGGTGCTTTTAGATGAAAAACAGAAAAGAGAAAAAGAAAGAAAGAAAGAAAGAAAGAAAGAAAGAAAGAAAAGTGAGCGAGTAAATGGGTAAATGGATGAATGAATAAATGAATTAGTGAGTGAATGAATGTGTGAACGAGTGTGTGAATTAATTATTTAATTAGTGAGTGAGAGAATGAGTGAGTGAATGATAGTGAATGAATGAGTGAGTAAGTGTGTGAACGAATGAATGAATGAATGGATGGATGGATGTGTTAGAGGATGAGTGACTCACATCTTTATTGGTTTTGTCAGCCTGCACCAGAGTTCCATTCAGACATGGTTCCACGTAATGAATCTCCTGATTGTACTGCAGAATCACACAGAAAGCAGAGAGAAGTGAGTAGCACCCTCACTCACTCACTCATTCACTCACTCACTCGTTCATTCACCCACTCATTCACTCACTAACTAATTCATCGACTCACTCGTTCACTCACTCATTAACTCATACTCATTCACTCACTCACTCATTCACTCACTCACTCATTCACTCACTCACTCATTCACTCACTCATTCATTGACTCACTCGTTCACTCACTCATTAACTCACACTCATTCACTTGCTCACTCACCCACTCACTTATTCATTGACTCACTCATTCATTCACTCATTAACTCACACTCATTCACTCACTCACTCATATATTCATTCATTCACTCACTCACTTACACACTCACTCATTCACTCACTCACTGTCAGTCACTCACTCTCGCTCAATCATTATTTCATTCACTCACTCATTTACTCCCTCATTCACTCAATCTCTCACTCACTATAACTCACTTATTCACTCACTCACTCACTCACTCTCCCTCACTCTGTCACTTATTCACTCACTCACTCACTCTCCCTCACTCCGTCACTTATTCACTCACTCACTCACTCACTCTCTCCCTCACTCCGTCACTTATTCACTCACTCACTCACTCACTCTCTCCTTCACTCCGTCACTTATTCACTAACTCTCTCACTCACTCATTCACTCACTCTCTCACTCCCTCTCAATCCCTTACTTAGTGACTCACTCCCTCACTACACACTGTATATTAACATTACACCCTGTCGTGTGCGTTACGCACAGCAATGATGTTGAAGAAGTCGTCGTCTCCCAGCGTATCCAGGATGGAGGAGACGGTCTGCCGGGCGATGGTGAGCCGGAGACCCTTCATACTGCCACTCACGTCCACCAGAATCACCACGTCCTTCGGAGACGTAGCTGCCTGGATGTACCTGAGGAGAAAAAAAACAGACTCGTTATCAGGTTATAAACACTGCACTACTGTCAGAACTTCTGTTACAGAAAATGCATCAAAACCTTCTGACCGATCGCAACCCAGAATTCAACAGCGCTGTGGTCTAATCATTAATGTCACCTCCTAGATCAGTTATTGATTTATTAATTACATCCTTGATTAAGATTTACTCAGCAAGTTGTCAGGGATGTGTCGGGAGCTCGGGGCAAAACACCTGTGTGACCTTTCCATCACTAATGACCTTCTTTCTTTCTTTGTCTCTCACTTCCTCTGTCTTTTTTTTATCTCTGAACTTATCTTTTCTTACAAAAGTGACAAAGTTTTAACACAATTTGTGTTTATAATGTTTAATGTTGTGTCACATTAATTGGGCCGGCTAACTAAGGGTTCTTTAAGAGTGAATAACTATGGGTTCTTAGCTACTTGGAACCCTTTCTGACAGGGAAATACTCCAAATAGAACCTTTATGGGTTCCACCAGAGGGATAATCATCAAACGCTTTAAGGGGTGAATTTTCTAAGAGTGTACATGGAGTATATATATATATATATATATATATATATATATATATATATATATATATATATATATATATATATATATATATATATATATATATTCCTGGCTCGTACCATTTTCTGTTGCGGCAGTCGAATGAGATGACTCCGTGTTCATCAGGATGCCATTTCACACCTGTAGGGAGGAAAAATCACACAATCGTCATGCTGATGATTTTTTATTTTTTTTTATTCCAAGTGACACGAAGATCAGCTTCTGAACGGTTATGAAGCCCTTTCTTTGGGACTCCTGGGATTTGGACTCACACCCTTTTAATTACTAGGGCACATTTGTGTTTGTTACGTGCAGTACAGGAGGAGGTAATTCACTGTAATTTGAATTTGATTTAAGATCTTGTTTCACAGGACAATTTGCTGTACTTTTACTTTTGCAATGTTATAAAAATCCATACATACATCAGATACATCTGTTGTTCAGCATTTACTCAAAATGAAAACAATGAACGATTTACTGTATATTTGTAACAAATGGTTTAGAGTAAATATATGAGTTTTGTGTTTTAGAAAATTCTGTGGGTGAGCAAAATTATAGCATGGATTTCAGTTCAAAAGGGTTAAATAACTCATTTGTAGTACAAAATGTATTTCTGTAATGTTTTGATCTGTTCAGGTGAAAAAAAATATATATACTATACTATACTATACACTGACAAAATTAGACACGTACGATACATGTCTGAAATATTTCTACCTACAGCTTTCGTATAATCGCCTATAAAATATCAATAACATATTGACTGCATGATGTACGGTTGTGTAAAGTTGATTAATTTGAGCATTCTCTCTCTCTCTCTCTAATGGCTTGTAAAAATAAAACATTAGCAACATCACTAGCAAACACCCTCTTCACACACACACACACACACACACACACACACACACACACACACACACACACTGCATACCTGGGTATTGTCTGAAAAAACCTTTAGCACTTCCAAAATACTGCCAGATGAGTGAGGGGTCCTTCTCAAAATTATCCACAAACACTTTATTCAGAGCCTCAGACCAGTAAACACCGTTTACTATATCAGGATCTGAAAAGACAGATTTTTTTAAAAAGAGTTTTGAGAAATTTACTCATAGTCTGTACCCCGCTGAACAGAGATTTAAGAGCTTGCTTATTTATGAAGGCAAACTTGTGTACAGAAGTTTGGGCACCCCTGGCCAAATTACATATTTTGTTGACAAAATATCTGCAGCAAAATTTTTTTTTTATCTGAAAATGTTAATGCACAAATACTTTACAGTATAAAAAAATACAGAATAAAATAAAGTAGTAACTGTGGCATGTTGTAAAGTCTACAGAACATACAGTAGTGTGCAGTAAACAGTAGTAAATGAAACAAAGTCAGTATCTGGTGTGACAAAAAAAATAAAAATAAAAATAGTAGTCTCCGGTACAATGTGTGCAGTTTTATAAGGAAATGAGCTGGTAAGTTTTATTGAGCATCAGTTCTTCTGGATACTTTGACTTTCGCACTCGCTTCTTATTTTTGCAGCGAAACCCAGCAGCCTTCATTGTGTTTACTGTCTTAAAAATTGGTCTCTTACATAACATGCTGCTTTCTTTAATGACATTTTTCTGTAACATTTAATTTTGTGCTAGAAAACTAATGTTTGGGAATCTAAAATGTTTTTTGTACTGACTTGATCATGTAGACGTCATAAAATAAAAAAATCTATAACAAAATTTGTACCAAAAATAATGGTGCCTAAAACTTTTGCACAGTACTGTATAAGCATCATTTATTTAAATATATACATATCTAATAGGTACTGTATGTAGAGCTCCTGGAATTATGTGTGTGTGTGTGTGTGTGTGTGTGTGTGTGTGTGTGTGTGTGTGTGAGAGAGAGAGAGAGAACGTGCATGCCGGCCGTCCTGCTCCATTAAGCAACATTATTATCTGACTTGGCCCCAGATCACATGACTGCTGTAATGCTGCAGCTTGTTACAGCAGTATGGCTGTTCATATAACTCGAAGACTATGAAAAATAAAAGTGACGATAAATCACCATCCAACACACTGTCTGTTCCTGCTGCACTGACAGCTTCAGCATTTGACGTTAGACACCACGTAACAGTGCGAGGGTTCAGTTATCCATTTAAAGAAATTTCTAGAATACTGTTTCATGCACTACTAAACACTAAATAAACACAGTTTCCTCTGATGTGCAGAATAACGCAACCTGATTTAAAAATCCTGTTCATCCACAATTACAGCACAACAGTAATGCTGTTTTCATCCTTTTCACAGTTTCCTATCATCGTATATTGCCATGGCTCTACGGAGAACAGTAAACATTGCTGAAAAAGGAAAAAAGGAAAACCTCTTGAAAACTCTTGACCTTTGACCTGAATTTCCCTTCTTCCATCGGCAAGGACCCTAAATCACCTCACTCCCTTTCTTCCTTTTAATGAAGTCGAACAATAAAATACCATTATAGACACACACAAAGAATCTACAGCGACAGAGGACACTGAAGAGTGACCACACACACACACACAGACACACACACACACACACACACACACACACACACACACACACACTGTCTCTCTCTCTGGGTGATTATTGACCTGTAGTGGGGAGCTGACGATAAGCTAATCTTCTCCAGATCAGTGGAGCAGGACTTTAACATCACACACACACACACACACACACACACACACACACACACACACACACACACACACACACACTGAGTATCTCTCACTATGCATTTTTGTATAAAATGCATTCCCCTGTGAGTGATAGAAACCTAACCCTGTATATACACTAGTGAGCAAGCGAGTTAATGATGTCACTTCCTGATTGTCCCTTGTGCATCTATTAAATGTATTTTAAAATGCTAAGAGATACAAAAAACACCCCAAACATAAGTCGGAAGTGAAGTTTTGTAATGACTGCTGCTGTTGCCTTTGGGTGGGGCCTGTGATTTTTTTTTTACAGTGCCAATGAGAAACAGTAGCATTAAGAATGTATAGCCTGCAGTCCACTATACAATTTATACACACACTTTAAAAAAAAAAAAAAAAAAAGATTAAAAATCTACATGCTTAGATTTTACATGCTCTTACATGCTCGACTGTACTAGCTGCTAGAAGCTTGTATTTCAGGATAAGATGAAACCACGGATATAAGTTTTTCTTCCATTTGTGTGTCAGACAGTAAAAGGGAACTAGTTGCAGGCAGGAACTAAAGTTGTGAGTGGGGAACTGAAGAAACGTCGGACCACAGGTCCCAGGGATCGTTCAAGACAGCGTCATACCTCATTTGCATAGAATTGGGAAGCTCTCAAGAAACCCAAGAAATGTTCTAAAGCCAATCATTTCCACTTTGGAAAAACGGAGAAAATCTCTATTGCAAGTGTCGCCATCACTGAAACCCCAGCCACAGAGAGTGTCACAGAAAACGGTCACTCGCCTGTCACTTTGTGAGGTGGTGTGAAGGCAGGGTTAGAGCTATGTGTCCTGCTCACCTTTGTTGTACATGTTGGTGGGGACCTGCACCACGCTCAGACTCAGGTTTACTGACAGGTTGTTAAAGTGATCGTTCGGCTCCAGGATAAACTCTCCTCCCAACTCCACGCTGTTCCCGTCCTCGTCCACTTCGTTTATCAGGACAGCGTTAAAGTACTCGTACTGCACACACACACACATACACACACACCTTTAAAATGCTTTAAAATCCATTAAAAGGCAGCAGCAAAATTACATTACATAGTTTTTTTTTTAGACACTTTCAGATCACTGTGTTGTCCACACTTCATCATCAGGATACACACCTTTCACCTGGACACGCATCTTTCACTTTCACCACTACACCATTCCTAACACGGGTCTGGATTAACTTAGCTTCTTTCTGTCTGATCATCCGGTTGGTTAACCAGCTTTCATTGTGACATTCAAAAAGAAAAGTGCTGTATAAGTAAGGATTATTAAACGAGGTTCAGAAAAAAAAAAATCTGCAGGCTCATGAAATGTTTTTAATGACAGATCCGTGATGGTGTGTATGGTGTCACATTCAGTTCAGTTGGGTTTTAATTGTATAGAGGAGAGAAGAGAAGGGAAGAGAAGGGAAGAGAGGAGGAGTGGAGTGAGGGAAAGTAGAGGAGGAATAGAGGGCTTTCGTCCTCCTGAAGTCCGGCAGTGACAGCTCATCTCACGGCTCGACGCTCCTGCAACACGCTCAGAGAGCTGAGAGGACAAATGTGCACACACAGCAGATCTGCACTCCAACTGCAGTCACTGGGAGTGTGTTTCTCTCTCTCTCTCTCTCTCTCTCTCTCTCTCTGTCTATCTGAAAATAAACGTACTAAACAGGTACACTGACAAAAATGACTCGGTGGTTCAGTAAATATGACAAAAACATATCTGTGACTTTTACACTAAAAGAAAATGATTCGAATTATTGAATTGCTTTCAGTTCTGTACTAAATTATTTCATGTAAAATTATTTCATCTAAAACCCACTTTACTGAGTAGAGTTTAATATTATTTTTAAGTGACAAAAAAACTAGAAAAAAAAATTTGATTAGAAGCAACGTTCACTTGAACTGATTGCATACTAAAATTGGGGCGTGGCTTATGAACTGGATTTGCGTATAAGCCACGCCCCCACTTTGGTATGCAAACATGCATATATGCATTTGCACGTTAAACTGATTTAAGGTATTAGTTGCCATTAAGTAGTAATGATGTTTGTTTTTTACAGTGTTGAAATGTGTGTAGTCCATTTGAGCTTTCTCGCATGAAGTAGCTAAATTAAATTTTCTTCAAACAAGGGAACAGAAGTTTGATTTACTTGTTTTATTTGTGCAATTTAACTCAAATTAATTATTTTTTTTTTAAAGAGAAAACTGCTAGTTAAATGTACTGATATATTTTATTAGAATACTGCATGGTGCCATGTACACTGTACTGTAAATATGCTTAGTTAAATTTACAAATGCTTTTCTTGAGGAAATCTCACTCCAGGACAGTTTGGTACAGTTATTTGTAGGTAATTAGTGCAAAAGATTCTGGAGCAGAGGTATAATGGTGCAGCAGACGCCGTGCAATTTTTTTTATTAACATAATAAAGTGAAATATTTCCACCCCACGCGCTTCATAAGCGGCACGCTTCATATTGCGTCATTAACCTTATTGCATATGCGTGCAGAAATCCCCCCCCCCCCCCCCCCATTCAATAGAATTTGTTAACGAGTTCATTATTCCAGGGAAGCCGCCATCACTTTTCTTTTTAAACGCAATTTGCTCCGGTGAATTTTCCATTTAGAGCTCGGGCACGACATGTCATTAATCTTAAACCTGAGTCTGGAGCTGTGCAGCTGCCGAGTTTCCACCCGAACCAAACCTCCATGATGTGTGTGTGCTGCATGTCAGACTCCAAACCGAGGTGCACAAATTTCTGACAAAACCTTCTGCGTGCACACTTCTGGACATCCTAAAACGCTTAACCTGAACGGAAATCATTAAAATAAAAACGCTTTCTAATGCACGAAAACAACAAGCAGCAGATTTTTATTAATATGTTCATACTGAATTTATTGCGTTATTGTTTTGTTTTGTAAGATTGTTTTATTATAAAACATAATAAGTTCATAATATGGAAAAAGGCTTGACGTGAAATACAGTATGTGCTTTAGAATATTTATATTTATTTTATGGAGTCATTCTTCTGATAGTAGACATCTGTCTAAATGATCAGTAACGAGTTGGAGATTCTTGTTGTTGTTATTTCCAGGTCGCTGTTTTAACCGCATTAAGCTGTTTCCTTATAATGGGTTTATACACTACAGGAAAAAAAAAGGGGGTACTAAAGGTACTAAAGGGTACCATACCTTGTCGCAGGAGCGGAACCATCACGTGTGCACCTTTAGTGTGTACCTGGACATGTGCTTGGAGTGTACATTTAAAAGGTACTTTTTTGTATAAAAGTGCACTACAGCTACACTTCCAGGTGAAAGACCTATTACCTCCTCAGCGACAGCGAAGGGTACCTCTTTTTTCGGAGTGTTTTTTTTATTAGGCTGCTGTTCTCAGTGGATAGTGTTTATAGGTTATTATACACAAGGTGACGTGTGGGAGAGGTTTGATGTCGCTGTGTGTTCGCCGTGGGTACTTTAAGCCTTTCTGAATGCCATGCACATGTCCTGAAGCAGATCTTACCTGCAGGTCGGGGTTCTCCTCATGCTGTAAGTGCGCCTCCTCCGCCG
>CM042558.1:18524799-18582299 GCA_023630585.1 Cranoglanis bouderius
AGGAAAAAAAAACGGTTTGGTGCTTGAGCCACACGTGGACGGAGAGTAATTGAAATGGAGTCTGAATGTAGGAGAAAGATAATAACGCGTCAAGCCTGGGTGGCTCGGGATAATGAGCTACATTTCAGACAATGCTGAGCCTGCAGAACACACACACACCCACACACACACACAAAACATGCTTTCAACACAGCGCGGGCATACTGAACACAACCACCTGGAAAAAAATGCACATTTTTACACTAAAGATATTATACAAAATTTAATAAACCATTTTCACACACATAAATGCCCCCACACAATATAGCAAACATCTGTCCTTTTATGGGCAACAAAGCAACAAATACTCCACAAATCCAGATGCATGTTCCTGCACTGAGCGCTCGAGCCCACACCACCCCGAACACACAACACACATCCCATTACAGTGAGAAGGAGTCGGGGGAGAGTTACTGAGGTGGAACACTTCATTTCACGCCTGTCCTCCCCTCCCTTCCCCACATCCCGTCTTCCCCTCCTTTCTCTCCTCTCTCTCTCTCCACCATGCTGTAATTCACAGGCCTTCATCAGTAGCCATGATCGTCCTGCTGGCTCGGGTAATGAGAAGCAGAGCCACCCCGTTTTTCAGGAGCTGTCAGATGCATCTGCCTTGTTTACAACAACATTTAGAAGTCTTATTCTCTCCGGATATAAATTGTGTTGTAACTGATATTACTATGATATTACATTAAAAATAGTTTTTATCTTCTTGTGTTATTGTATATTTTAATAATTAACTCATAATTTCAAACCCAGAATTATGGAATGGTTTTTCATAAAGGATACTCCTATTTGATCCACTCTTTAAAAAAAAAAAAAAAACAGATCTTTGATTGTTCTTTAAGAGTTTGATGGATACCTAAGGGTTCTTAGCATCCTTCTACTTGGAAACCTATCTAACAGGGGAAGCTATAGCTATGGTTTTGGACTAAGATGCAAACATGTGGTTAGTTAATGCCTTCCTGCTGAGGATGTAAAAACATACTCTTATGTATGTAAAATTTAGCAGGGTCTCTTTAAGAGAACAGGTTCTGTGTAGAACCCTATAACAGAGTGCTTTACTATCACTGAGGAGGCTAACAAGCCTTTATCATCCAATGAACTCTTAAACAATCCTTCAAGAACCCTTTATTTCTAAGAGTGTACCAAGTACCAAGCTAAATATTAAATGTGTGACAGGTTCTATTTATTAAGAATAAAATTTTTGTAACACACACTTACCCAGTTAATACGTACATTCATTTTTTAAATAAAAAAAAGGGTTCTTCAAGGTTTTTTTTAAGGGTTCAATGGATAATTAAGGGTTTTTAGCATCCTTAAAGAGTTCTACGTCTGATTAGAACACATTCTTTTGTAGAAAAAGCTGGAGAAACCATAAGAGCGTAGGAAACGTAGAAGACAGCTCAGCTTTCCTATTGCTACCTTCTGAATGGTACAGATTTTTTATCTCAGAAGCACAAAATATGTTCCCTATGTAGGCTATTCCTGAAGAGAACTATTGTGCAGGGATAGAGATATTTTTTAAGCGTTAATGCTAACATTATAATTATCATTATAATTATGATATTGTCATACATAGCATGGAACATCCTGATTTTGTCAAGTGACAGGGGTCACATTTACACACGGCTCCAGTTATTCAATTTATCTCTGTTCCTGGCTGATTCTGTCCAGAGAGAATTGGAGATGAGACGAGAAAAAGCTCAGTGTGTAATGAGCCGTAACCAGAACACACACTCACACACACACACACACACACACACACACACACATACACACACATGGTAACAGCTGAGTCTCTCTGACGCACACCTGAGTCTTTTCCAACCGAACCGCCAGTGTGCAGCTGAGCGACTGAGACGCTACAGAACACAAAACACTTCACCCTGAAGCTACGCTGTGTGTCTGAGTGCTTACAGGATATCACACTTGAGAGAGAGAGAGAGATAGAGAGAGAGAGAGAGAGAGAGAGAGAGAGAGAGAGAGAGAGAATGAAAGACAAGGAGCAATGAATAAAGAAAGAAAGAAAAGGCATGCAGAAAGGAATGAATGAAAGATCAAATGTAAGCATTATTAAGAGATAGAGAGGCAGAAAGAGAAAAAGGAAATGGATGAAAAGAAGAAAAAGAAGTACAGAGTGACGGATAGAGAGAAAGACTGAAGAGTGAAAGATGCAGTTAGGCTCTGGGCTAGTGATCGAAAGGTTGTGAGTTCAAATCTTGGTACTGCCGTGCTAATACTTGAGGAAAGTCCTGACCTTCAGCTCAATTCTCAGTTGCTTTGGATAAAAGTATTTGCCATATAAAGCTGAGCTGTCTTCTACACCCTTAAAGGTTCTTCAGTTATCTGCCTGGAGGAACCTTCAAAGGTTATATGTAGAACAGAGTGTTTCCCTATCAGCATCTCGGGTATACCAATACACAAGCCTAAGCAGAATTTTATAACAAATGTTATGTTCAAGATGCAGACCAACCTAATGGAGAGCCTCATAAAACAATATGATATTAAGTATTATTACAGCCCTAACAGACAGACAGACAGATAGATGGATAGATAGGTAGATAGATAGGTAGATAGATATGCTACCACCATCACTGGACACTAACCTATCACAGTGCATTGTGGGATTTCAGTGCACTGCACAGCCTCTGCATGGCTTTTAAAAACATGACTACAAAATGGCAAACTTACATATCACAATAGTGCACTCTGTAGTGAATATGGTGTGATCTTTGGACATAATGAGGAGAGAGAACGCCGGCGGAGATACAATACCTTCTGCAGTAGTTGTGAACCGGAGTATTTAGTGGCGATAGATTTGATTTCACCACCGAAAGCAGAAGCCCACAGTTTAACCCTGTGCAAAAACAGACAAGGAAAGCAGTTCATTATCCCACAACACTAAAAACAGATCAAGACATTTCAAATGCAGGGGACGTCACCGCATATGGCCATAATGGTTTTACAGTTTGTCTCAGAGTACCTGCTCTGCATAGGCAACTAGTCGATTCTACTCTAATCTGTTCTGTCCTTTTCTAAACATCTTTTTAGAAAATCTTCCTAATTCATGCACAATGTTTGGATATACAGCCACTCATGACAATTCCATGATTATGCAAATAAGTCTATGGCGTCATTTGGTTACGTTTCAAGCATACATTAGCAATAAAAGTTGTACACAAATGTACATAAAATGCACCAAAACAGACTTGTTTTTTTTTATTTTTATTTTTTTAAATGGCCATAAGTGTAATTGCAGGGTTTACAGGGTAAGTCTAATGAAACCCTTAACAGTGCGACATAAGGTATAGAAGCAGTGCATTCAATTTGTAGTTGCAAAAGTAAAAACGTACTGTACTACTGGTCCATAATTTAAAAATAAATAAATAAATAAATAAATAAATCAGTATTTCACCTGAAACACTTTTGTGACATCTATCTGCAAGAAATTATGCAAAATAAAATAAAATAAAAAATTATAAAGAATTTAGGTTTTCGTTTGACCAACCCTCATACCTAATACAGTAGCCAACGACTGTAGAAATATTTTTCTATGATCTGTATATTAATTATCCTAAATATTAAACGTTGTGGGATTTTATGCTGTATCTCTGCATTACACAGTAAACAGGTGTGCCAGCTGGCTCGCGCCGAGTTCATTCTCGCTCACGCGAGCTGGTTTGAATTTGAATTTGAATGTGTCGGTTAGACTCTAACGGTTAAACTCAGTAGCGACGGGTCGACTGAAAGTGTGGCGGTTTTAAGTAGAGCAATATGCCATTTAAAATATATTCCGCACATACGATAATGGCAAGCGAGATTAAATTCGGTTTCTTGCGTTAATTAATCTATATTAAAGGTTAGTGTGTCGTTAGGTAACGTTTGCTGGACGTGCTGTTCAGCTAGCTAGACTGGTACGCTTTTAGCATTATCAACTAGCCTGAAAATTGGCTCGCAAAAGGTCAAATAGCCGAATAACTAGTAAGTATTTACAAAATACAGACTTGCTAATTAGCTAATTAACATACCTGGTGCAGTCAGGGCAGGTGAAGGAGTTCAGCATAAACTCTTAGCTAGTTAGTGCTATTCACAGTTTACAGTAGGCCTACACAAACATGACTGCGCCACAAAAAAAAGGTTTATCATAAAATATTATTAATATACCGTTTATTTAGCCTAGTATTTATTTGTTCTCAGTTTATGACGGTCGTCATCAAGTTCACAGTTACAAGAGGAAACCACGAAACTTTAGGTACTGGAGGTCTGAAGTCCATCTGCTCCATTTTATGAACATATTTTCCTCTTCAAAGGTTTGCATAAATTACTGGTGTTTTATAGCGTATTTTGTATGACTGTTGCATTCTGTCGTTGTTTTAGGCTAAAATTTCAGCTCAGACGCACATTTACTTTGGGTTTAATTTCCCTTAGTTCTGCGCAAACAGAAAAGAAAATGGTTATACAGTTTGTTACATTACTCTAACATATTTCTTTGCATTTTTGAACACGGTGTTGAATGGCGGTGTTCATTCGTGCCCGCTGGGTTTGTATAGAAGCTGCAGCTGTTAGTGACACTGAGCTTTTTACTGCATTAAGTGTAATTTCAGGTTGTAGCTCAGGTGCTGTTACAAACTCAAACCTCAACTCTTTATCTCTGATGAAGCCGTATGTGTGATTAAAATTGTGTTATAACGAATGAACTCGATTTTTACTATGAAAGTGTTGTATATACCGCACATTAACGTGTGAAATAACCTGAACACTGCGGAAGCGTGGACATTTTCTTTGTTGATTCAAAGCTCATGTGGAATAATAATAATAATAATAATAATAATAATAATAATAATAATAATATGCCTAATAAAAGCATTTGTAGCTTTTTAAATTTAAAACTTTAATAAATATGTTAGAGCGGGGTGCCTTAACCTATTTAAACCTACAATTTAATTTTAATAAATGAAATCCTCTCATTCATCCAAAAACATTTCAATAAATTAAATGCATTTTAGTTGACGTTTTATTTTGGGTAAAATACTGAACTACGTTATTAAACCTTCGAAGATGACAGATTAATTTATTTTAAGGAAATCTTAAAATATCTGTAAGTCGGTACATTTTAACCGATATTGTCTTTAAAATTTTATCCTTTAACTAGAGACACTTAATAACATTTGCATAAAAAAAAAATAATAGCAACCCTAAGATGGTACTAGGGGCTTTAAATGTGTGTTAATACACACTGTACGTTTCCCCAGTGTTAAACACGTGTAATGTTTATATAAGTCACGATATAAGTATCGATTTCACGATACAGGCTACTACAGTTCATTTTATTAGCCTGCAAATAACACTAAGCGCACTATTTTCAGTTAGTAAACGCACTTCCAGAAAGGAAGCCGTCCAAAATCCCGCACACCGCCGCACCGAACACTCTCGTGCACGTTCAGTGTTGTACACACAGCCGGTTATTGAGTAGCCGCGGTGGGCGGATTTGGATTTCTCCAGCGCGCGCGTTAAATTATTTTCAGGTGGTGGTGTAGCCTACGTGATCATTTCGCGCCGTAATGCTCGTAATTGGTCCTACTCACACTCCGAGCGGGATGCCGTGCTGTGACCCGCGCGCCGCCGCCGCCGAGCACAGCGCGAGCCAGAACAGCGCCGGGCGCACGCGCAACTCCAGACCGCTCCGCAGCCGCCGCATCTTTTCACCGCTCCGTCGCCTTTTCCCTCTCTTTCTCTGTCTCTTTCTCTTTTCCCCCCTCTCTCTGTCTCTCTGTCTCTTTCTCTCCGTTTCTCAGCTCTCCCACACCGGCTCGCTGTCACACAGCTCACCAGCTCTTCTCCAGCGGAGGAAAATGAGCGAGCTGTCCATGGACCGAGGTGAGAATTTCTCCGGTAGAGACGAAAAACACAAGAACGGAGGCGGGTGAAACCTCAAATGAAGCGTTCAGCATCCGGATGTGTTTCTATAATCACTGCTTTAAAGTCTCTCTCTCTCTCTCTCTCTCTCTCTCTCTCTCTCTCTCTCTCTCACAACTGTACCATTCCGTGTAACTGCGGTGGGGCCCTCAAGGGAACTTCCTTTGTATCTTTAACATGCATCTGCACACAGTGTTCATCTAAACATGATTTACATGGTTTGCATCCCACCTCGGTGACAATAAAAGGGTACTGTTTAGTACCACTGTTTTCTCAGAGTGTAACCTAAGTCTAATAGGCGTTTATTTAACATTTATGTAAGGAGTCTCCAGCGTGAGAGCTTTGTAACAGTCAGCAGGTTTTCAGACATCTTCAGGACTGACGTGTTTACGCTTTAACGTGACACGCTGTGTGTTTTTCGTTTAACACAAAAAATCAAGAGATTAAAAAAGAGGCCGGTGAGGGAACGACCTGTTTATAGCTGCTATAACGTAAGTGAGAACAGGAATTAACTTCTTTCAGAGATGTTCTGTGACATCAAATGTAACTAATTATAAATTAAATAATCTTAATCATTCGACAGATTGCTGTGTTAGGAGGAATGATTCACTGCCATGTCACACTGTTATAGGAAAATAATCATTTGGGGTGGTATCAGCGACTTTGCTTCATCAGGCCACTCTATTGTTGATTATTTTCCTATAACAGTGCGACACGGCAGTGTTTTATTCCTTATTTAACTTACCAATAATAATAATAATAATAATGATAATAATGCGTGTGTGATGCACTTCCGAATACTTGTAATGTAGAGCCGAGTGTATACTGAATACTGAAACAGCCAAGTAAATATAATAGTTAATTTGTGGACTTTAGTTTAAAGCTTAGCAATATATATCTACAGCAGATTTACATTTTCACTTGAGCTGTATTTCTAATGGGTCGTCTCTCTCTCTCTCTCTCTCTCTCTCTCTCTCTCTCTCTCTCTCTCTCTCTCTCTCTCTCTCATATATCTCTCTCATCTCTCTCTGTGAATTACGGAAATCTTAATGATTTGAGAAGGAAGGATGACTGATGTTGTGGATTAGGACTTTTTGTTGATTTATTTGACCTCGTTTCACACAGCAGCAGAACTGGAGAAAGCCTGAGACGATGTGCAGTTAATTAGATTAGAAGTTTCAGTGTAGTCTAATGAGATAATGATCATTAGCCGAGACTCCATTTCCAGAGGGTCCAACGGGTCATACTGTATATATTCAGCTTTGATTGTCGGTCCTGTTACGTTCCATCTATGATTTGATCACAAAAAAAAAAAAAAAAAAAGTTGCCTTTGATCGTTTTTGGTCAATGCTGTTGGGCTTCACTTCTATATGGTTGTGCAGTTTAGTAAATAAGGTTAAGCATGGACTAAAAATCTGAATTTGAATTTAATATCCTGATTTAGTTTATTTACTCTGAATGTAAGCAATGCCTTGAATTACAAACATGAACGTTACATTTGAAAATATTTAATGGTAATTTGAAATTCAAGTACAAAAATAAAAATCACATTATTTTTTTACATTGTCACCTGTTTCAAAAAAGCAGATGATGACAAAGGCCAACGGTTCATATTCAGGCATAATTAATGGATCTTCTCGCATGCGCCAAATGATCTAGAGTCTTGATATCGAGACTGAAATTGCGGTGGTTTGTGTAGCTTTACATGGCACATCTTTTGGGCTGAGTTTGCTGTCGCAGGCAAAAATCAGACATCATATATTAATTGTTGGTCGTGAGGTATTAGAATGCGTAATGCGCCATGCTCACTGGCGACTGATTTAGTGCCACAGCCAAAGACAAAATTCTGTCAGTGTGAAACATTGTTGATTAAAATCTCAGCCCTGTTTGGACGCTCGTCTAAAAGCCACCAATGGTATGACCCCAAACTCGCAGTACAATTTCAAACGGACAGAAAGAAATCTCCTTGTTACCTCAAGCGCCCTTCGAAGAATGTTTGTGCTCTTGTGAGCCCGTTTTCTTCATGAGCTGATGTCTGCATCACGTTGATGGATGACGTAAGCGGAATGCAGTAATTCTCTTTGATCGCAGGTTATGCAATTAAATCGCATATGACATGAAGAACGCAGATTATCACGCAGTCAAAATTTTATTGGGATCTAATTCGGACCCGCAGCTTGGTCATATCACAAAAATATCATAGCACGATACATGATGACATTTTGCTGATGTGAAACTATATGTAAGTTTGCTGAGCTTGATGTTTGAAGATACACCAGCAAAACAGGAGCGACATTTAAAAAGCTTACAAAAATTGGTGTTAATGAAAATAAGCTACTCGAATAAAAATTAATTAGGTGGTACAAAAAAGATCTAATGAGCTACGTTGAGTTTTTAAGTGCTATAAAAAGTGCTATTTATAGTACCTGTGAACTTGATGCAATTTATTGTGATAATGATACCATATAGTCATATCCTGTTCCCTTAACTGATGTGTCAAGAAGCCAGGAGTGTGACTCTGGTCCCAGACATCTTAATTCCATGGCATTAGCAGAGACCATGGGCTGAGCCATGAGCCACGAGCCACCCTTATTGTTCTCTCAGCCATTATGACCATTTTGTGTTTAACAGCTGTTCATCAGAATTCTACAGTGATCACGGTCGCCCTTCGGCACAAGCAGCTGCATCAGCCACTGAAATTCGCCCTGGTCAATGTTTCTGCAGGCGATCCGGATCTGCACCACGCTAACAGCCGGTTTCCCATCTGCTGTGACTAACACTGCATGCTACTGCTGGAGTCCTGGAGTTGTAAGTATGAATTTGACTTAACACACTTGATTTGCTTTGGCTTTTCATGTCAGCAGATTAGAGCTCATTTCAACACAACATAGCTGAGCACGAATTTATTCCCAGGAAAATCTTTGACTGTTGTGCAACCTTATTTATGCTGCATAAAAAATAGTTTTATATGTTGAAATAGTGTAAATTAAGGTAAACATTTAAAAGCTGAGCTCATAGAGATATTGTGATCTAATTGACAAATACTTGTATGCTTTGAGTCATAAGAACTAAAGTATTGAATTGCACCTGCACAGGTATATGTGGCCTGTTCAGTAAACTACGTGGGTGCTTTCACAGTCCAAACATAATAAAACAGAAATAAAACCAGAGGGAACGGTGTGGCTGAAAATATTCTCACAAAACAAATTTCATTTCATTCTTTGGTCAGAAATACGGTCACGGGAAATAGTTAAACAAATCTTTACTGAGTGTGCATAGAAATCACAAAAATCACTCGACGACGGAGAGCACGACTCAAACCAACACCAGGAAGTGGATCAGACATGCCATGTGAATGAGCTATTACTTTAGAACCATAACATGTTAGACGCGTGCATTATTATAGACCTGTGACTCGTTATAGAAAATGAATAAATACCTTCTGATCTGAGAAATAAACAGCTCTGTGGTATAAATATATATTGTCACTTATAGGTTTAGAAATCCAGTGTGCTTACATGATTAAAGATGTGATGGCTGAACAGACAAAATTAAAAAATGCAAAATGTAATACTTGTGCTTCAAAGTCCTTATCTTTCTGTGTCATGCCTGGTTTTCAGGCGGATTAGAAGACAGGCTCGGTCTACGTGGATATTAATGATGATTTTGTTGGCGTGGTGAGATGGATGCTTTGGATCACTCAGGCTCTCTCCGTTACACAGACGTCAGCTCTGTGGTGGCAGTGACAGCTGTTGACACCAGGTGAACGGTCAGGTGAGCCACACACACTTTAGTTAGGAAAATACATTCTTTACACTGTGAAAAACAGAGTACTGTATAGCACTCTTCAGGTCCCTCTGTGGTAACCCTGACACGGTCCATGTAAAGTCCAACAGCGGGGATTTTTCTTCCCGAAAATGTTCGGGGTTGGTCCCTTTTTAGAACGCTAGAACCACTATCCTTTCAAATAAACCCTTTTTGACAAGAGCATACAATCTGAACCTTATCAAAGTCACTCAGATCCTTACGCTTGCCCATTTTTCCTGCTTCCAACACATCAACTTTGAGAACTCACTGTTCACTTGCTGCCTAAAATATCCCACCCCTTGACAGGTGTCATTGCAATGGTGATCAGTGTTATTCACTTCACCTGTCAGTAGTTTTAATGTTATGGCTGATCGGTGTATGCTTAAATGCTAAAATATTTATCTAATACAGTGTTTAAAAAAACATGAGTCTGTCCAGCTGTAGGTTAATTAGAGAAAAACTGAAATGTTCAAATTGAGTGAAAATAGTGTACAGGTTAGCATCGTTGGTGATTAACAGTGACAAATTAAAAGCAGAAATGTCTACATTTTCACACACGCTTTGACCACTCCATACTGAACAGTACCGCCTTTAATGTTTATAACGTGTTTAATACCTGAAACAGGTGCAGTAAATTACTGTTTCCATGGCACTTGTGACATAAATGTACAAGGATGCCATCTGGTGGTTGATACGCTCATGACACTGATTAAAATCAGAATTTGGATCATATTGTGTTATAGACAGGCTTCTGTACCAAATATAATATATTCCAGTCACTATCTACATACATCCAGCTACAGACACATTCATCTACTGTGTGCACTGGACAAAAAATATACATTTATAAACAGTGATGTATTATAATCGCACTATCCGGTGTCACCCAGATGAGGATGGGTTCCCTTTTGAGTCCGGTTCCTCTCAAGGTTTCTTCCTCATGTCGTCTCAGGGAGTTTTTCCTCAACACCGTCGCCTCTGGATTGCTCATTAGGGATAAATGTAAATTTAAATGTATATTTTATATCCGGATTTCTTTAAAGCTGCTAAAACTGAATTGTCTGAACTGAGAATTAATTAAATAAAAGAAGCAAAACCGGTGAAAGTGCCATATCAGATTTTCTTACAGTATTTGGTAAGGATGCACCGATGTGGAAATTTTGGCCGATACCGATAACCAATAATTCTTTATATCTGGAAGCAGATAACCAATATATTGGCTGATAAATCTAAACCTTGATATAATTTTTTGTGAGTCTGGTCACAGAAACAAAAGGCAAACATATACAGTGGACAACCGCTTTTATTTTAAAACTTTAACTGTGAAGGAAACTGAAAGGGAATCACGTCTGCAGTAGTTGCCGTGTGAACTTATTTCTCTGGTCAGTTCTGTGAAAGGCACAAGGAGTATTATTGCATTTTCAATAAGGCCCCATTGATATGCGCTGAATGGTGCAGGAAGCTCGTATTCTGCCCCATATGCACCAAGTGCCCGCATCTGTGCTAACAAACTCGTCATCATATAATATGTACCGTTACATCGTGTCAGAATATCTTGTTGGAGCATATTTTTTGACAATCCTAGCTCTGTCTGTATCTCTCCAAGTCGGGAAATGGCGAGCTGAGAATGTTTAAGTGTCAGACCATCTTACTCCCTATCGTCATACAGTCGGAGATGCTACGCTGGCTCAGAACTCCTTTGTTTACGGTTCACTGAAGAGTATGAGCCATGCAGCCAAGACTGTTCAAACCACAATCTTCCATGGCCTTAGCCATATTTCGGGCATTATCTTGCAGCTGCCAATATATCGTGCATCCCTAGTATTTAGGAACAGTGTAAATTTAACCTAATTCCACTCTTCCAGCTTAGATACCGCAATTGCATCGTTTATAATTTAGTTTCATAATTTATGTAAGAATTAAACAGGATGAATCGTGTTGTTGCAGGACAGTAATCCAGGACAGGTTGGTGCAATGTGGAAGTGGATTATTTTCCTAAAACATCACACACTGCTGTGTGTTAGTCCTTTTATGCCCACAGAGTTTTGCCAATGGTTACAATTTTCCATTGATTACTATACAGCACATTTATAAGTATATTTAACTATAAATGTGAAACATCTATGAAACAAGTTAGTTCCTGTTCTCACTTGTGTTATAGCAGCTATAAACTGTTCTTCAAGTATCAGGACAAAAACAAACAGTTGTCTTGTCATGATACCTAAAAATACAGAAATTTCTCGGTCCTGTGCACTGCCACTAGAGACTCCTTCCATAAAGGTTATATAAACGGCTCCTTGTAGAAAGTTTCCAAGAGGACTACAGTTGCAAGAATTTATGACAAAGAGTGGTCATTTTGTGCATGTGACAACAATATCACAAATTCTCCACAAATGTGGCTTGTATGGGAGGGTTGCAAGAAAAAAGCCACCCATGACTGAGCTTTGCCAAAACGCACCTTGAAGATTCTGAGGCCACATGGAAAAGGGTGTTATGGTCAGATGAGACTAAAATTATTTTGAATTATTTGGCCTCAACACCAAACGATATGTCTGGCGGAAATCCAATACAGCTCACCATCCAAATAACACCATTCCTACAGTAAAGCATGGAGGTGGTAATATCCTGTTATGGGGGTGTTTCTCTGCAGCAGGGACTGGAGCACTTGTCAGGATAGAAGGAAAATGGATTTGGGCAAAATACCATCAAATTCTTGAGGAAAATCTGCTGCACTCTGCCAGAAAGTTGTCAATGGGAAGAAGGTTTACCTTCCAACATGACAATGACCCAAAGCACACAGCAAAACTGACCACACAGTGGTTAAAGGAGAAAAAGGTGAATGTCCTTGCATGGCCTAGTCAGAGCCCAGACTTAAACCCCATTGAAAATCTATGGAATGACTTGAAGACTGCAGTCCACAAACGGTCACCATCAAATTTAACCGAACTTGAGCAGTTCTGCAAAGAAGAGTGGGCAAATATTGCAACGTCTAGATGTGCAAAGTTAGTAGAGACATATCCCAACAGACTAAAGGCTGGAATTAAAAAATTAAGGCAAATTAAAGCAAGCGGGTGATCCTTTTTCCAACTCAGTGATTCTGTTTTATTTATTTATTTATTTTTCCTGACATGTGGGCATTATATCTTTCACTTGGATGTTATAAGTTGCACTGAGTAAATACAGCTGGATAAAACAAAAACTGTGTCTGTCTTCATTTCAGGCTGAAAAGCAGCAAAATGTGATTATTTTAAAGGGGGGTGATTCTTTTCTATACCCCACAGTAAAATATTGTTAGTTGTCTTCTGGTAAAAATTAGTGCATATGCGAGTCAGTCCTGGCATTTTTATGTTTATTCAGTAATGCTCATTAGAAAATAAAACTTCAGTATTGATCCAAATCAAGTCCGGGCCAAAATAAATAAAATACAAAAAAGAAATGCATTTATACAAAACCTCAAGGGTTTTCATAAATCTGCTACGAAGAGAAAAAAAAAAAATCATTTTTACTTAATAAAAACCATTACAGAGCAAAAATCATGACTTTCAAGTAGTGAACATTATCACACATCTTTCCAGGATATTTGTACATAATATACATCATAACCTTAAAGTTCCTTACAGCATTAATTACAATAAGAATAATCATAATACTAATAGTAGTAATAATTCTAGAGTGAAAAATGATGAAAACACTTAAATTAACAGACATTTCTTTGTAAACCTGTTTATCACTTTAAGCATTTTTCTTTAAAACCCGTTACCATGTTTAATTATGGTGAGGTGCAACTTTTTTTTTTTTTCTTTTTATTTCCTTTTTGTATTGTCCCAGCATTGAAAGGTGAGATGTTAAATGACATGTAGTATGCATTTCACTAAAACGTACACACATTCACAAGGGGGGGAAAAGTACAAAAATCGCTTACCTTAATACATAAAACTCCGAGTAGAAAACAAGAGAAACTGAAATCACAGACATTTGTGCAAAGACCAACAGCCATGTGCTAATATATAAACTCCCAGTGGTGTAGAATGAACCAAATATATTATCATATATGTATATATATATTTATTTATTATTATTATTTTTTTTTTACATTTTATTTTCTTCAGGAATCCCTGACATGAGGTAAAAGCAAGTTGTTTTAAACTTTCAAATTTTTAAAAAGCTTTTTAAAAAATAATGCATATTATTATTTTTTTTTTTTTTAAGAGTAATTGCTACAAATAGTACAATGTGCCTAGAATGCGCATTGGTCCTCTCACAAGATATATTCACATAAAGACTGGAACACTATGTATGTACATATATTTTATCCTCACAAAACATTTCAGAGAGCCCTTTTAGATGTGCACATGCAGTGGTTAAACCCACGATTTTATTTTTTTTTCATGACAGTGTTCGGTTGACTGAAAGCACAGTAACTCGCTCAACAAATCAGGAAATCAGTCGCAAATCCTGTAAGTCCCTCTTCTCCAGCGCTTAGTCTGTGCTGAAACCCAACACTTCAAGGCAGTGCCTTTGCAGTCACACTTTTAAAGGAAAAAAAATATATATATTTTTCTCTTTGTGATCTGGTATTTTATTTAGTGTTTTTGGAAGTGATGAAGTCCCCCTAGAGAGAAAGCCTCATATGTGAAATAATTTAAGTGATAAAATACTTTTGGTGGGAAAAAAAAAACAAACAAAAAAAACAATGACTGAAACACTATGGCCCTGATTTACTAAAGTGTTGTGTTTGTGTAAACACCCACACAAACTTGGTGACACCTATAAAAAAATAAAAAAAAATGTACAAGCTGATCAAGGAGGATCTTTCAAATGCACAAAATAGCTCATTGTCCGGTTTTTATTTTCCTCAGCGAACATTTTGGGGCAAAATACAGGGCGGTGTCCATGCAGGTAGATTGATTTAGCACCAGCAGCCTGAAAGTCACTTCAGCAACGCGCAGATTAGTGCAACCTAACAGCAGGTATTATATCTGCAGAAGTCCGTTTCCGCTAGTCGAAGACAAAATAAAATATTGTACCATTATATACGTTTTACTGATGAGGAGGTTCATCAACATTATGGCTTATTATCTCAAAATAATCCAAGTTTAAAATCATGAATCATAGCTGCAACTAATAACCGTGTCAATTATTATGAAACATTTTGACGAGGATGTTTATATCCGATGTGTTGTATAAGTTTAGCCTGTTTAAGATTAATGATGATTTAGTTATAGGCATAAAGAGGTAGAGAGCAAGATCCAAACAAATTCCTTACTCGTAATTTATATTGGATATTGTTATTGTGTCAGGGATTAATCATTAGATCAGCCCGAGAGGAGACAGACCGTAGAGTAACAGAATATTAAAGGTTAAGTTGTTCCACACAGTTGTGTTTTATATTTTATTCTAGAAAGCAAAAGTTCTTAAGTGATATTTGTTACAGCTGCTCGCATTTATAAGCTGATTCTTTGTCGATTCATTCACATGAATAATTCACTATTAAAATATTCGTTTGTTATATTAAATATTCCCAGAGCAAAGTTGGTTTCATGTTAGATATTCACCACACGTGATGCCAACAGTATTTAAACAGAACCTGTGAGAAGGTTTTTATTCACACGATACGCACGTCGCCTTGGTCACGAGTTTCAGTTTTACTCTTCCTGGAGTCTCTTTGAGGGCTATCGAACAAATAACACGTGCCAAAACCTAACTCACATATTCTTACCAACATATACTTTTCACGTGAGGTAATTTAAGCAGCTGATTGTAAATCACTTGCAAAACACTTTAATTGATCCCACTGCAAACAAAAATTAGCACACGTTATTCAGGCTGTTAGTAAATCAGGGCCTTGGTCTTCCTTTGTTAATGGAGGTATATGTATAAGCCAGAGAGACAGATAATAGGAATCGATATTGCTTTGCCACTCCAGCCCTGCCTCGTTGACGGTTCCACTTTTGGGATCGTTACACCCTCAGCAGGCTCCTTTCAGTCCGTAGCGCTAAAGGGAAAATGAGACTAGCACATGTCGGCGTCGGCCATCCTCTCAGCCTACACGATTTAAGCAGCATTGTCAATGCGTGAAAGCATTTAACATCAAGCCTCCTGTGCACAAAATACACAACGAAAACACTGGGGGAGCGAACCTCCTCGGTAACACAATAACACAACCACATGTACAACAGCTCCACAAGCCCTAAAGAAGTGTCCAGCAGCGGAGATTCCTACTTTATAATCTGTACTGCATGCTGGGGATTTCAGGGAAGGAATGGGTAAAGGTGCTGTTTCGTGTAATCTCACACGCACACACACACACATACAGAGAAAAAGATGAAATGTTTAAAAAAAAAAAAAAAAAATTTGCATATCTTCTGCAGGTGTGAGATGAATTTCCTCTCATTAGAAACAGCTTTTTTCCCCCCACACAAACCGATTAAGAATGCATATGAGCAAAAAAAAAAAAAAAAAATTAAATAAGAGTCCAGTATCTAATGAATTCACACTTTTTTTTCTCTCCATAATACAGTAACATCAATTAGGATCAATATTGCTGATTCCTTTTTCCTACAGTACATAATTACAAAATATTTCTCTTTCCAAAGTTTCTTTATAATTTATATTACAATTAATTTACAGCATAGTAATTTATGAAAGCCCAAACAGGCTAAAACCTAGAGTTAAAAAAATAATCTGCCTGCTAGTGCATTCAACACAAACGCTGCTATGTTTTTTTTGTTTGTTTGTTTTTTAAAAAAAAACAAAAAAAAAAAAAACAAGGTATCTAATTTCCAGATTTTAAAAAGCAATAAGATCTCTGTCACAAGTCCAGAATGGTCTTACTGGTGTTAGTTATCTAAAGAGTTAATAATTATCATCAACCTTTAATGTATCAACTGAAACTAAAGCCTCTACGGGGAGATATGCCTTACTTAGCTTGCATTGAAAACATGCGTGATATGCAAAAACCCTTAATAAAGTGACTGAGGTAATGACATTTTTCATCTGATTGTCATCACCTTGGAGAAAATACCGACGGTCGCAGCTCGTTGGTCCGTAGCCTGCAGTGACAGCACAAGCGGCCAGTCACAGTTCAGCACAGACTTCATCGTCAGCTTAGCGGCGAGCTGCAAAGCATCACCATCAGAAGTCTGACAGAGTAGAACACTGTTTCCTGGCAAAGGAACCCCCAGGGCCTGTGATGGATATGCACCTCGACCAATAGGGAGAGAGTAGGTGGGGCAAGTGTGTCCTTACTCCTGGTGCCTTTCTACTCCACTGGAAAGGAAGGCACTTCTTTTGGTTATAAGCCAATAGATGCATTTCGGTTTTGTGTGACAACTAAGTCCGTTAGCTTTGGCTGCTAACCGGACGCTATAACGTGGTGATGCATATCATTTCGTCCGCCAAGTCCTCCTCGTAACGAGGCCGGGATTCGGCCTCTGGCTCTTCGTCGCTGTAGTTGGCCGAAACATCCTGCACATCGTACTCTATTTGATTCATGACTGGGTAAACGTTAACCCCGTTGACCCCGGGCATGACTCCGCCATTCAGCAGGTGGCTCGCCGCACTTTCCATCTCGTCTATGGTCATATCGCAGGCGTCTGCGATCTCATGCTTTGTAGCCGCCACAAACTTTGGGTCCTTGGCGTATCTGCCCAGTCCTTCTGATATTAAAACCTGTTCACCATAAAATACACACACAAAGTCAAAACATCAGTCATTTTAGCTCAGTGCATCTAGACACCAGGTGTATTGTATTTATGTTGATAATTCTATATCCAGGACTACAGCACAATTTGCTGATTTTCCTGCTTGAACACACCTAATAAACCTGCTAATTATCTAGTTATGTTGAACCAGGTTCTGAGCAGGGAACTAAACTGTGCTGGACTGCACAGAACCTTTCAGAACCTCTAGAACAAAAAAGGCTTCTTGCCTGTGCAGAATACCCTGACTCTCTAAAAACATTTACAGCGCATTTATGAAAATAATTGTGGCAGGCTCTGTATCCCTGCATGACAGAATTTCTAACCAAGTGCAAATAAGGGCGAGGAAATAGTGGCCCCTAGACTCACCGCCTCCACAAGGCTGGTGGCGCTGCCTCTCTTCTGGTGGTACTGGTTCCGGTACTCAGGTGGGATTTGCAGGTGCACCGGTGAGTAGGTGCTCTGCTGGTACTCCGGGTCATCTGTGTACCACGAGCTCTTCCTCACCGAGCAGTAGCTGCCACCCATGCTGTCCCGGTGCGGACGGTCCACACGGATCATGGGTGTGTAGTAGGGGGTGCGGTCTTTACTGGCAGGCGTGGCAGGAGGCGTGGCCCACGAGCGAGTGGAGCGACTAGGTGAGAGTCTGTGAGCTCTACTCCAGTCAAGCCCTGCTACTGCCATCACCTGAAACAGACCAAAGGTCAAACATTAAAACAGGCACTAATAAACAGCATGAAAACAAGCCTCTAATAATTACGTGTAACTTCAAAACAAGCTTAACAAGCTGAACTCCCTCAGCAACAAAACCCTACATTCACACTAGCAAGCAACAAGTCACTGGTGTACCTTGTATTTTGTATCTTGCGGACATGTAGCGACTGCTGCTGTTGGCACTCGTGGGTTCTGATGAGAAACAGTAGAAGCCAAAATGTATAGCCTACATCTCCCTTTATGATTTACACACCAGTATTTTTTTCTTAGAACGTACTAGGCTTCATACTAAAAGCTCAAATTAAAGCTAGCCAACTGTACTGGCAATATACACTCACCAGAGGCATAGACCACATCTGCTACTTCCTTCCGAGCTTTTATTTTTTCTATACACATTTAATGTTGTTTATGACAGGATAAGATGAAACCACAGTTATAAGTTTTTCTTTTGATTTTTGTGCAGCAAACAGTAAATGGGAACTAATTGCAGGTAGGAATTCAAGTTGCGACGAATTGAAGAAACCTCAGATCACACGTGTCTCTCCACTGCATAAACCATAATTGGCCTGGAATTAAGAAAAGCTCAATTCAAATGTCTCTTGTGCGTTGTCGCTTTGACGCTTGCCCCATCTTGCTGCTCCATATCATGCACATTGAAAATGAATGGTTGCTTTTCGCGTTGTTGCTTGCTATTGTGAATGTATGGACAACCGAGAGAAGACTGCAACTGATTGTACGGAGGCTCATGAGTAACACAGCTGTTTGTCTGGCCTTAATATGTAACTCTCATTACATTCTTCTTAATGGACTTTAGGATTTTAATTAATAATGACACTGCTGGTTTATTTAGGTTCTTTACATTGCAGCTGCTGCATTAGTAGTCTGTTCAAGGTGTTAAATGCAGCAATAATGCAGAGATACCTGATGTTGCATTAAATGGAGCGGAAGAGCAGTCCGCTGGCGAGGAAGCTCATCCTGGCTGCTCTGTCTGCGCAGACACTCAAAGTTGAAAGACGGCCTCCGGTTGCCTGGGTGTACGTTGGATGAATTGAGAGAGTGACCAATAAAGACAGAATATTGTTATTGGACACCAGTGAGTTCAGTCTATTTATATTTTAATTAAATGCACTAAAGCAGTCTATATAAAAACCAAAGCCCAGCTTTTAGTTATATGCACTAAAATGTCCACCTTGTGGAGTGGGAGGAAGCCGCCGTCTCTTTGGCGACCTATACGAGTCGTGGTAAAGGGGCTGCTCGTCATCGTCATAGTAACTGTCGGGATGATGGTAGCCACGAGGAGTCTCGTACTCCTGATCACTGCTGGGATACCTGGGCAGGAAGAGTTTTAATGATCAGTGAAAGTGACTAAAAACAAATCTTACTAAGTGGCAACAAAGATGAGGACTTAAATAAAACCGACACTGCATTAAAAAAAAAAAAAATTTTTTTTTTTTTTTGAGGAGTGTCATCTTCATGGAATGATGATAACCCATGAGCATTGATCTACTGTGCAGTGGTGATACCTGTCTCCCGACAGCATGCCGTCCTCTTCATAAAACTCCTCTCCGCTGTAATACTCCCCAGAGTAGCGGTCTTCATCAAAATCCTCCTCACGACGAATAGTGGGTTGGCGCCTGATGCTGCCACGTGACCTGTGCAGAAGGTCAGAGGTTAAGAGAAGTACACACTATCCATCACTGCGCGGGCTAAGAGCAGTATGACCATGCAGTGCCATGCAAAACTCCACCGGGTCAGCAACGCAGCTAGCTATATATATATATATATATATATATATATATATATATATGTATGATGTTGTTGTATATGAGTGCTGTGTTCAAACCAAGAAAGTCTAGACACCGACATGGCTATAGTGCTAGAGTTGTTTTTGGAATAGTTTGTCAAACAGACATGAAGCCTCATCTGAGACTGCATTTTGTGGTTGGATTCCATATAAAAAGTTTCAATCTAGAACACAGCTATATAAAATTCCCAGAGGCTGATTGCACCATCACCTGGTACACATGGTTACAAGTCAGTTGTAACCTTCTGGACACAAAATAAACACCACTGCACCAAGAGGTCATAAAACTGAATTTTCACTAAAGCTGGGCATAAAATTTAAGCCTTGCTGGGGGCTATTATAAAGTGAAATTATTGATCATTTCTATGGCAACTTGAAATTCTGTAATTTGCCAAGTATAGCAAATTGTTGCACCTCGTTTTTTTGTTTACAGTGCATTACAACTGCTTATGTTTCATTACATCCTTACACTAAAATAAAATAGCTGATATTCTTTCTTATCAGTTCAAGAAATACTTCATAATGAATAAGCAATAAGTTGAATCATGGAATTACTGTTATGTTTTCAATTTTGAATGTATCCTCTATGATTACAAGCTGTCCAGGTCCTGAGACAGAAAAGTAGACCCAAACAGTTGTGCTACCTTCACCATGCTTCACAACTGGGATGTTTTTTTCTGTTGTTGTTAGTGTGCAGCTGTTACCTATAAAGAGTCTGAGGCCATGAGAACGAGCACTCTGAATGCAAAGGTTCACATCTGGAGGAAAACAGGCCCCGCTCTTCATCTGGCCAATTCCATCCTTTCCGTGAAACGTGGTGGTGGTAGCATCATCCTTTGGAGCCGATTTTCAATTTAATAACACGGATGGCTTAGGAACTGTTGTTGTTGTTACAAACAGTTTCACATGGATCTTTAGTTGGTGAAATGGGCATATAGTCCTAATTATATAGAACCTAATGTAGAACCCACTGATACCCAAATGTAGAATTGTCTGATAACTCAAATTTTAAGGAGTCTAGACTTATTTGGTTTGGCAGTGACACGGGAAAAGCAGACTAACATACAGGCTAGCCTAAGGCATCGATAACTTTCCCAATAAGGCTTACTTAAAGGACAACTCCAGCTACTTCAGAGCCATTATGGTTGCTTATTTAAAAAAATTTTATTCATAGGTTTCCCATCAGATTTTACAATTAGGGGTAAACCTAAAGGAGTCATCCTTTAAGGCTAGCATTTTATTTGTGGTCTTTATTTGCCCAGCAGACACATGCAGCAAGCCTTATTCTCATTCGCTCAAATCTATCAGCCAATCACAACACAGATTGGTTAATAGCTCATTTCTGTTTGGTAAGTTTAATATTTTACGGGGTCTGTGTTGAGAATTAGAGCAGAGAAGGAGAAGAGAACGTAAGAAGACTGTAGTTTTCGCTTTCTGTCCACCAGCTGAATGTGTTACGAACTTCTAAATGCAGTTAATACCTGCTATAGGAACGTGCAGTACCTAGTGTGGAACATACCTAATATAGGTCTCATAGTAGCGCCTTCTGCTCCAGAAGGCAGAGAGATGGTTAAGAAAAAGCATTTAAGTTAGGAAAGAAAGACAGAAAGGTTGAAAGGGTACAGAAGGAAGGGATGTGAGAGGGTTACATATATAGCGTACGGTATATGAGGTATATACAGCATTATTATATATGCAGAAGGATGGTGGTGGGGGGTTTGAAGGATGAAACCTCGTCTGTAAAGCAGTCTGGAAATACAGAATTATCGCTATATATGTAATTTAATCCAGAAGCCAAAATACACATGTATAAATCTTGGTGGGAAAATGAGAACAAAGGAAACTGGTGCGAATGGGAATAGGAGGACAGGTCGATCCTGAACCAAAATGAAAGGTGCTGTTTTGAAATATGCAGCAGGAAATGCAAAATAAATACGATGATGTTTAAGTGTGACGATCAGACAATATGGGGGATGAGGTTAAAAGTCACACAGCTAGGAATACAACATATACAATGGAAATAACGCATATTATTAAAAGCTTGCATATTAAGTCAAACTTTAGGGTTTGGAAAAATGAAGAAAATAACCAGTAATTTAACTAGTTTGGATGGAAATGAGCTCAATACTGCATATAAAATGTGAACTAGCTTTCGACTAAGTGTAAGCAGTCTTAGAGAATGACTAGTGTTGTGTGTTCACCTCTGTCCGTTTGGTGTTCTGGGCTTTTCATGTTCCCCTGGGTAGTACGGTCCGGTGTAGCCGTTCGCCGGGGCATGCTGGTAGTAGCGATTATGGCCTCCATTGGGCAGGCTGGACATGTTAGCATTGTTCAGATTGATGTTGGTGGACTTGGGTGACTTGCTGTAAGAATTGTGGTGATTGTGATGATGATGATGGTGGTGATGATGATTATGTTGGGCCATGGCGTTGGCGCGGTCCAGCCGGCCCACAGGCTGTTCCATGTTGGCGTAGTGCGGGGGCGGATGAACCTGCAGGGGGCGCTGCGTGGCGTTGGTCTGATGCCCGGAACCTCGGTGGGGGTCGCCGTTGATGTGGTTAATGTGATTGCCGAAAAGGCCACCGTTTCGCTGTTAATAAACACCCGCGAGTGTGAGATGACGAAGCCATTACATCTCAATAAAACTGTGGTCTATTTATGTCAGCTGATGTCTTTAAAAAAACACAGCGAACAGAAAAGAAGCTGGTTAAATGGTTCATGGTATGAGTGAATATGGTGAATTAATATATCCTCTAGACCTTTATTTTATTAAGCTATTTTGGGAATAAATAAAAACACAAATCAGCAAATGAAATATCACTGTTTACCTCTTTATCATCTACTTGGACTGGATTTTGTCTCATCTGTAATTAGTTTTATTTAAAAACTCTGTGCAATAAATTCATTTTAATGGAGTGAAAATGTAAATATTTATACTTAAAGGTCAAATCATTAGCCAAACACCAGCGGTACACATTCCTCTGTAACCCCACTAACATTAGCCAGCTCAGCCTCCTTTCTTCCAAGAAGGTAGTCACTAAATTTTGTCTGCATCCTGAAAGCTTTATAGGCAATCATAAGTTACCACAGAGAGCAAAGATCTAGCTGTCAGTTCAATCTGGAGAAGAAAAAATGCCCCAAAGCTTCTCTCCTGTAATGGATACTACAAAAGTGGCAAATTGAGACATTGATCAGTTGTGCAGAAGGAGCTTGTAAAAGTGTGAAGTCCTTTACCCTATAAATCTCCTCGTCCTCCTCAGGTATAAAGTCTACTAGCTCCTCATCCTGGAGGTCACATGATATGGCACGGCGGATTTCGGGCCCAATATCATGCAGCGTGCGGAGACCAGCCTGGAACCACGACAACACAGGAGAGCTAAGAACCGGAGCAGCTTCGCGGAGTTCACACGGACGGGAGACACACACAGAAAAGCTCTCACACACTAGTGTCAACATGTAACAGGTAAGGGACATGACCGCTCTCGACAACAGGACAGTGTCAGACAGGACAGTGGGTTAGAGATGAGAATGTTTCACAGGAGACGGGACAAGGACAAATCCCCTCACACACGTACCAGCAGAGAGTACAAAACGCCACACGCCTTCTTCGTTTTTCTAACTACGCGTGGCTAACATTTACAGCGAATGCTATCTGCTAAAACAAAAACAAAACAAAACAAAACAAAACAAAAAAAGCACCGGAGATGAATTTAGAGTGAATTTAAAAAAATGTGTTCGCCAAAAAATGCGGTCTTCTATCAAAAGCGTGAATGTGATTACACATGTGGTCATGGTAAAATGGCGATGGAGACAATGAAGATGAGAAGAGACTGTGAAGGGCATCTAATAGAAATGGATTTAAATAAACATGCACACAGCATTCAAACATACAGAAAACGTGTACGTACATGTGCAGATCGCTAACATGGTTAAACTGGAGCATTCGTGCTCAAGCTATTCAGGGTTAAATTAAACAAAGCCAACACAGGACACATGATCTGGGTGCAAATTTACTCTGCTTTTATTTTGTCCCCTGTGATTATTTATTTTTATCGCAGGTGGGGATACTTTTATCCCTGCTTCATCATACCGAATTAAAGACTCACGTTTCCTATGGCCAACAGTAGGTGGTGCAATTTAGTAAAACTAATAAAAACTAAGCGGTACTAGCTACACATCATAGCACCTATGCATGTAGGTCACAGTGACCGTGAGGATCATTAATAATGAGATTAATCCAGTTCCGTAGTTTGTCGGTGTCATTGTCAAACTTTTTTTGACAGCCAGGGAGGCACACTGTAACTTGCAAACAATAACACTGGCTGTCTAATGAATGCTAAATGGATATTTTATTATAATACAATTATCATTGTTGGTAAGTGGCCAGACATCAGAATGTACCAAAATGGCTGATATCTGTGTAATGCCTCCTTGGCCTGTTAATTGCTGAATTGATTCATAACAGCTAAAGTGATTATTTTCTGTAGCTTTAGACTTGAATTTGGGAGTTGTAGACCTCCCTGTAGAACCAACACCTCCCTGCCCCCACCACGTTCACATTAGGAGGTAATGTCATGCCACGTTTGTTTCTAACGGACCACGATACCCAACGATAAATGGTAATGGACAAATTGTGGGCTATTGTGTGGCTGTTGTATGGATTATAAATATCACTGTGTTACCTTTGTTTAAAACATAATTCAGTTATGTTTCTTTAAGCAGAATTATTTTAATAATTAGACACCGAAATAACTGACAAGTTCTCAAAACCACAAAAGACCACCCAAAAAAATTCTGCTTAGAGAAAAATTCCCATATTAACAATATTGTGCCAAGCATTTTCATTTCACAGCATTTCAGGCTGACAGGGAAACTCGTGCAGATGTTGAACAGATGTTTCACCTAGCTCTTCACTTGCTATAATGATTCATGCTCAAATTTCCTAATAGTGACTAATAATCAGGACACTTAGAAACCTGACTTTGTCACTTTGGGTCCTTTGGGGGTTTTTCATGTAGGAAGTAAATAAAAGCTAGCGGTCTGGCTACCTGTGTGTGATCCTTAAGAATGTAAGTCCTGTTATTTTTTTTTTTTATTTAAAAAAAAAAATCATTTTACTGTTTAATGCGGTGGTGTTGTGGTTGCTTGAGTAATTGTTTAGCAATACTTCACATGCTATATTTTTTAAAATGTAGCATATTGCAGTAAGGTTTCATATTTCATGTTGTCCCTTTTACATCACTTTTTATAGCACATATCACACTGTGTCTTATAATCCGGAAGATGTACATATTCGTTGGCTTTTATTTATTTAGAAAAACCTGGTACAATAAGACAAAGCAACTCCAATGCAAAAACATTCAAGCATATACACATGCAAAAGCATTAACAAACGCGACTTGTTTTGTTTATTGGCAGAAGTGTGATATCCACAAAGTACACCTAAACCCCAGTCGCTTATCTCGTTTTTGTAACCGCAGTCCGCATACCTCGTTTCATCCACACACTCTAACTCACCTGCAGCGTGATGGCCGTGTTGTTCTGGGTAGGATGCACTCCTACAAGTCCTTCCTCTTTGCGTTTCTTGAATTTCCTAAAGTAGTCCTGTATCAGGAAGGTGGCATAGAACTTCCCCACGGTTACCTCATCATCTGAATAAATAGACCACACACACACACACGCACACACACACGCGCGCACTTTCTGTTTTAGCACGCGACCTCACTCCATTTACACACAACTTTATTATGCCACAACATTTGTACACCATGAAGAACTTCCCTACACTTTCAAACAATTAATCAGAAGTGATGCCGTTAAATATGTTAAATCTTGTTCTCATTGAAGGAGGAGTGGCCTCTGTGTGTCAGTCTCAGTGAAGGAGGAGTGGCCTCTGTGTGTCAGTCTCAGTGAAGGAGGAGTGGCCTCTGTGTGTCAGTCTCAGTGAAGGAGGCATGGCCTCTGTGTGTCGATCTCAGTGAAGGTGTGGCCTCTGTGTCAGTCTCAGTGAAGGAGGAATGGCCTCTGTGTGCCAGTCTCAGTGAAGGAGGTGTGGCTTCTGTGTGTCAATCCCAGTGAAGGAGGCATGGCTTCTGTGTGTCAATCCCAGTGAAGGAGGCGTGGCCTCTGTGTCAGTCTCAGTGAAAGAGGCATGGCCTCTGTGTCAGTCTCAGTGAAGGAGGCGTGGCCTCTGTGTGTCAGTCTCAGTGAAGGAGGAGTGGCTTCTGTGTGTCAGTCTCAGTGAAGGAGGAGTGGCCTCTGTGTGTCAGTCTCAGTGAAGGAGGCGTGGCTTCTGTGTGTCAATCTTAGTGAAGGAGGCATGGCTTTTGTGTGTCAATCCCAGTGAAGGAGGCGTGGCTTCTGTGTGTCAATCTTAGTGAAGGAGGCATGGCTTCTGTGTGTCAATCCTAGTGAAAGAGGCATGGCCTCTGTGTGTCAATCTCAGTGAAGGTGTGGCCTCTGTGTCAGTTTTAGTGAAGGAGGCATGGCCTCTGTGTGTTGGTCTCAGTGAAGGAGGCGTGGCCTACGTGTGTCAGTCCCAATGAATGAGGCGTGGCCTCTGTGTGTCAATCTTAGTAAAGGTGGCTTGGCCTCTGTGTGTAAATCTCAGTGAAGGAGGTATGGTATCTGTATGTCAATCTTAGTGAAAGAGGCATGGCCTCTGTGTCAGTCTCAGTGAAAGAGGCGTGGCCTCTGTGTCAGTCTTAGTGAAAGAGGCGTGGCCTCTGTGTCAGTCTCAGTGAAAGAGGCATGGCTGTTGGCAGTTATTCTATTATGACTTTCATAAGGATCATGGATCAAGTGTCATGACGTGCATTGTATTGTCTCGGAGAGAAAGATACACCTTCCTAATAATATATCTACTATGGGTGTTTCTTATAGCTGAGAATACAGTGACTAACGTCTAGAGTTTCTTTCCGTAATCTTCCACCTAAACTGCACATGCTATTGTGGAGGAAAAAAAACAAAGAGTCTGTTTCACCCAGAAATGTGTCACATTATGATCGAAACATTATTTCCTTTAAGGTTTTTACTAATACGTCAGTCGTGTTTGGAATTAGCGTCTGTTAGTATTGCGTGCTTTAGTCACTGGCAAACCTTGTGTAAGACTGATTAGCTTTAGACTTAACAAGCATCTACTGTACCTTCTACACAGCACACATAAACAAACAGCACAAGCAGCGCGTGTGTGTGTGTGTGAGCGAGAGAGAGAGAAGTGTATGCATGCTCCTAGAGTGTGTGCAGGAGAGAGACAGAATGATTCTGAAGCAGGGATCTGTGTCACTTTTTTTAAACAAGCATTTTGGGGAGAAAGTTTGGAAAGAAGAGGCAACACTTGTTCCATGCCACCACCCTGAAACAGAATTGCTTCAGAATATTCGGAGGAGCTTTCAGAGAGACACACACACAGTCAGGGAGGAACAGAAGCTGTGAAAGCACTCAAGCACAGAGACTGAGAAGGAAAGGAACAGAGAGAGAGAGAGAGAGAGAGAGAAAGAGCTCTGCTTTAGTAGGAGAAACATAGCACGCCTAAAACACCATGCAGGCTCGAAGCTCAGAAGACACGCACACCCATACACACACACACACACACACACACACACACACACACACACACACACACACACACACACACACTCCATTGAAGATGCAGACTACATATAGCATGACAAGTGCATATTAGAAACACACACACACACACACACACACACACACACACACACACACACACACACACACACGCCAGGAAAACATGAACAGAGCAAAAAGAGGTGAAGATGTTAGTGCTACTACTGGTGTCTGTGTTTGCATAAGTGTGTGTGTGTGTGTGTGTGTGTGTGTGTGTGTTATAAAGGAAGTATCTGATTTGCTGTGTGGCAGAATGGTAGCGAATCAGGTCATTTAGAAGCCTCAAGTGTGTGTGTGTGTGTGTGTGTGTGTGTGTGAGGCAGCAGCATGCTTTCTTGGTGACTGACCGCCAGCAGGGGGCACCACTTGGTCAAGCAGCTTCATGCTGGTCCTCTTCCAGATCTTTTTAATGACTGCTCGCAGCTCCTCATTTGCCTGCTCCAGATTACCTGCAAGCACCAAAAAACAAACAACAACTCACCACTACTATAACAGCTCTGTGCGCGTGTGTGTGCGCGTGTGTGTGTGCGCGTGTGTGTGTAAAACTGCTCACCATCTGTTTTGATCTTCAGTGCAGTCCTGACCAGTGCAAACAGTGTGGCGTTAAACATCACGGTGCCATCACTATTCAGGGGCATGTTCATGGCCACTAGACGCTAAGAGACACACACATACACGGCGACATTTAAGTAGGAAACACGCTCCGATTGGCTTACTTGGCTTACGATTTGAGAAATATTTGCCTTATATACAGACAGTGACAACATTAGGCTAATTCACAAATAATAAACATAGCACCATCTAGAGGGTAAAATATATGCAGTATTGTGTGAGGGTTTTAGTCATTAACACAACTTTATAGTTATAGATGTTTATTCTGCATTATTGAGTCAGAACAAAAACATTTTAGATTTCCAAACATTACTTTTTCAACAAAAAAAAAAGACCGAAAAATGTTTGTATGTCAATAAAGAAAGCAACATAGTACATAACAGACCCTTTTCAGACAAAAAACAAGAACTGTGGCAGATTCGCCAACATGCTCAGTAAAACTTACACAAAACTGCGTGTATTAAGTGTACCTGGGACATCTGATGTTTTTTACAAAGCAAAGCTTAATCACACCAAATACTGACTTTGTTTAGTTTATTATCGTTCACTGCTCTTTATAGGTGATGTATTAAAAAGGCCTGTTAGCCTTACAGCATTCCTTTATGTGTGCCTTTTGCACAGTACTGTATGTATTTACGTTCTATTTATCTTTGACGTTTTGTGGACAGCCACTTTTCTATTTTAACACTAAATAAATCACTTATTAATTCATCTTAGGTTAGAATTTGGTTTATGCAAAACAAAACAGTAACAGCCTACATAAATACAAAGATTAATCTATACATGGCCATTAAACGTGTGTGTGTGTGTGTGTGTGTGTGTGTTAACCTTGCATGCTACTCTGTGAGGACACAGCTTTCCGAAGCCAAGCGGAGGCTGAATGCGCCGCAGTAGCGTCACTACATCTAAATGTTTTATTCTGCCCCTGAGAGAGAGAGAGACAAACAGAGTTACTGTCACTTTCACATATTATACACGCAATTTTATTAATATTTGTGTATTCAGTACAAAAAAAAAAAAAACAACAGCATCTGAATCTGAATATTTAATCAGGCTTTTACTTTTAGTAACCTAACGACTTAACGTCTACTGAAAATCCCATTTATTAAACTTTTTGTACGGTTCCATCACTAAACTACCACCATTTTTAAATCAGCAAATTGTATATTTATTTCTCGTTTTAGCTTTGTTGTTGATTTTGTTGCTGCTATTTCACAGATTTTTATATAGCTTTAGAAATGTAGGTAAAATCAAGATAAACGGAAAACATTACTGTTGATGAATGAAAAAAAAAACAACAACCCAAAAACAGGTTTATGATGAACTGATTTTGTCATCCGCCATGTTTTATGTTACATAAATACATAGTGTAGCATATTTTGGTTTATTTGACAGTTCTAATGTACACATCTGTTCTTACACACACACACACACACACACACACACACACACACACACATATATAAACACATACAAACCCAAACTCACTTGGCTTCTGGATCGTATTCGGACCATATCCTCTTAAACTCGTCGAGGTGATGCGGTCCCAGGATGGACCAATCACGGGTCAGGTAGTCAAAGTTGTCCATGATGACGGCCACGAATAAGTTAATGATCTAAAGATACAAGAAGAATGGATTTGTAGTTTATTCTACTCGGTACTTTTGTTTTGTATGCGCTGTTATACACAGTGCTTTTAGTTTCCCAAACTAGGGGTCTGTGCCAGACCGTTATTAGTTATTAAGCATTAACACTAACCGGGTTTCCTATTACAGTTAGTGTTTGAATTGTAAAAACCTCTCATGTCGCCTTCAAAGGTCTGTTTTGTCTACCAGTCTTCCGGATTTTCTAGTCTAGTGAATACTTTTGAATGAATGGTCAAGGGTTTTTTGATTTGAGACGCAGCTCATGACAAGGGTGGAAAGTTTTTTTATGAGCGACCGAGCTCTAGTGAACGTTGCTTTTAAACCCTCTGGAGGATTTATGAAGTCATGAGTCGGGTATAAAATGACACTCCCATGCTTGGCTTTGCACCATATCACACCACCCCGGCGTGGATTATAACAACACAACTCTTCCCCCTAGACTGGCAAGTGCAAGGAATACTCTTTTGTTTATTAGTAACTTTTGGTGCACATATTTATGTTACTAATGTGAAAAATGTTCAAAGGTTAATTTAGGGTTTAACTCTGGAATTGGAAAAAAAAAAATATAGAGTGGTCAAGGCTTGGGGTCGCGGAACATCCATCCATCATGGGGTCGCTGGCCCAAAAATTTGGGAACCCCTCTCATAGACCTTTAAATAGTAGCTAAAATAAATCTTGAAGTGTCTTAAAGAAAACATAATGCAGTAATGATCAGTGAACTGTTCTTTTACACTGGAAAAGAGCCAGTGAGTAGTTTAATAGTGAACATGTATTGTTCACCATTATGTCTATATGTGTATACTGAAACTCAGTTTCAGTATATATTTTTAATACATTTTTGTAGTTAGCAATCTTAAATGTATCGGGAATTCACGTTCAAAGGCTATTCAGGTTTAAAAGAGGACAAATATCATTGCAACGTATGGTATATTAGACTGGAGAGCAGTAGATGTCAGGAGCTCTGTGTGTGTGTGTGTGTGTGTGTGTGTGTGTGTGTGTGTGTGTGTGTGTGTGTGTGTGTGTGTGTGTGTGTGTACCAGGAATGCACAAAGCATGTAGAATGTGATGAAGTAGACAATTGCGAAGCCGCTGCCACAGGTCATCTCCTCTCCAGGATTATAGTCCGACTCTGGGTCACAGAGTTTCCCGGACATACACGCCAGCATGATATCCTGCCACGCCTCACCTGTGGCACATCTGAAAACACACACACACACACACACACACACACACACACACACAAGTAAACAAGACTCCTAATTAATTTAAATTTGTCGTTTCATTTGATTCATAGTTAGGCAGGATAGATTTGCTGATTTGTTGTGTTTAACGTGCAGCGAAACACGAACCTAAACAGCAGAAGCACAGCTTGCGGAAAAGTCTGGAAGTTGTTGTTCCGGTTGATTTGTGTGCCTTCCACCATGGCTATCTTCCCAAATATCTGTAACACACACAGACGGACCAGCAGAACAACCGAAAAGCTCAAATCTGAAACTGCTGCTTACAGTTTAGTATCATCTACAAGCTAAGGTATGCAGTGATCCGGGGTGAATGGGGCAGAACATTTCCAGAAACTTCCTGACAATCACACAGGATATTTAGACTAAATTGAGTTTGTTGGTGTGTGACCATAACGGAAAGTCAGTACACAAACCAATCACACGTATAAGTGGATACAGACCTGCATGCCGATGACGGCGTAGATGAAGAACAGCATGGCAATCAGCAGAGCGACATACGGCAAAGCCTGCGTACAACAGGAATAAGTCCAGTTAGAAACCCAGCTATCCGATACTAAAGCACTTACTGTGGTGTGTGTGTGTGTGCATGTCTAGAGGTGCCAAGTCCCCTTAAACTCGAAAATGTGATTTTTTTTTTTTTTTTTTTTTTTTTTTTTTAATATGGGATAAAACTCATCTTGTCTTCTGATTCTGATTATAAAGGATTGGTGAGTGAGTGGGGAAAAAAATAAATCACACAGACCTGGAAGGACTTGATGAAGGTCCACAGGAGGGTACGGATTCCCTCCCCCCTGTTGAGCAGCTTGACCAAACGCATCACTCTGAACAGCCGAAAGAAGGTAATGGAGATGCGGGAGCTTTCTTCTGCATTCTGCAGGGGGTGGAGTCAGAATTTCATGCACCAATCAGAGCAGAGAGAAAGAGAAATAACAAAGCACCTGGCTGTGCTTTAGCTACCCGGCCAGAAGGGGGCACTACGTACTACGTGCTGCGATATATTTGTTATCTAGTGGTGGTTATGACAGGAATTTATATTCACAGCAGGACTAAAGCTGTCTAAAGCTATCTGATGTTAATCAGGAAATAGAATCAAGTTCATAATGTATCTAATGCTGGCCAGACCTGCAGCATCGCCAGGCACCTGCAGCATGACTCAGTCCTTAAACAGGAAGAGGAAGTAGGAGGGAGGGGCATGCTGGATTCAAAATAACCTGGCCATACTTAACTGCATCGGCACAAGCATGGCTCTCTAAACCTCGCCTCACTGCATGCGAATCTCCGGGACCCAAAGCCCATGGGTCAAAGGTTAACCTGAGGTCACATCCTTACCTGGCCTGACCCCATGTAGGGGGGAGGGGGGTCAACATCATGCAGCAGTGTCAGCACTACAAACGTGAGGGGGCTGTTGACCCCACAAACACACACACACACTCACACACACTCACACACACTCGCCGACACGTTTGCTTGACACTTTTTAAAAAAAATTTTTTTTTTATCTTGTTTTACAAAGAAATAGCAAAAAAACAAACAAACATGTAAACATGAAAGCAAACCCAAAGACTGAGCAAAATAAAACTTAAACTAAAAAAGTAAACTTAACCAACAGCAAACCAAACGTATGAGGATAAAAACAAGGTCAAGTCTTAAAAAAGGGGGGCGGAGTTATCAGAAAGAGTTTACAGTAAAAATAAATAAATAAATAAATAAATAAATAAGTCAGAACAGAATCTGAACGGAAACCTGATAAAAGGAGTTATGATACTTAGAGGTGAAGCCCAGTAGGGGGCGGAGTATCTTACCCCCGACTCATCCACCTGTGGAGCCTCTGTGGGCTTTAAAATTAAAGAGCTGCATTAATCTCTTACACACACACACACACACACACACACACACACACACACCTCTTAACTATTAAACACACTCAGACACGCTCATTATGCATTATGACTACAACGCTACCTCACGTCAAACCCTGAATTACATAAAAAACGTCAACTCGTGGAAACTACTGTCTACATTCGGGGAACAAAGGGAACTGTTATTTTTTTAATTTTGCACTGGAACTACCAGGCTAATTCGTAAACTAAGAAGTAAAAGATGCTTAGCACTACAAGTTTAGCATTCATACTGAATTCCAAGCCACCTCATTTCCACCCCAGTATCAACAGTAACACCAGGATGAAGTGACTTCAGTGGGGATAAACATATAAAAGCTAGTCATAAATTAAATGATAAATTAAAATAACAATGTATATTAAAAAGTACGTTTAAAAAAAATGCAAATAAAACATAAGGAAGACCAAAAACATTTATAAAGCTTGAAATATTCACACAGTTTATGTCTTTGATGATATTTTTGTATACACATTTGAGGTGTAAATATGAAAGGAAGCCGGTCTTGGTTAAATACAAAAAAACAAACAAAGTATTTGTAAAAGGCAGGGAGATGAATTAGACTAAACACAAAGGGCCATGTCTACTAATGTTTTGCACTGTCTTTTGGTGTTAAAACCCAACTTTTAATGAGTATAGATTTTGCTTTTAGCTAGAGCTTCTGTAGTAATTTGACACTCAGTTTTAAACAAAAAGGTGGACTGGATGTACAGATACATCACGTGGTTTAAAAAGCACCTTGTGTCTGGCACACTAGCTCTTTCCAACCCCTCTCTAACACTCTAACAGTGTTTTAGCTTGATCGTGTTCTGAGGAACCTCTTTCGGTGTATGGTGTTCTCCGCTGCTGACAGTTCAGTCATCTGTAGTTCTGAGGTCTCTTCTGTGATGAGTTAAGAATCACAGACAGTTCCTGAGCGTTTTCCACCTTAAACTTAATACACCCGTGTGTTCTGACAGGTAAATATGCTCAGAACCAGTTTATTTTAATAAGGCAAGATGCATCTGTGTACGTTTGCTTGTGCATCCTTATTAGAAGGCCACTCCCAGCAGTCTGCTAAAAGTCAGTCATTTGATATTTTTCTTTATTAATTTTCGGATCAGATACGATTTCTGGACATAAATCAGTTAAGTAATGTTGTCTGTAGTAATTCTGATCGATCAACACAGGCGTGTCCACACACTCATCATACTAAAATTTTCATGTGCACTACACACACCTCATTTTAATACACACTGATCGTTTTTTTGTCCTTTATTAAATGCACTTGTTGTGGGGGCGTGGCCATTGTAGGATGTGCTTGATCATTAGTAGGTCACATGACCTACGAACCCAATAACGTATCTAAAACCCCCCGGAAGCATCTCTGCGTTCTCCGACACGTCCTTTTGAACATCTTCTATATTTTATTGTTCTGCTTTTAAACTCTGCCTTTTTTCGTTTTGGTTTGGAGACGATGGCGAAGAGCGAGCGCTTCCTGGAGTGTTAGTTCCTACAGGAAGTAACGCAACATGTAAATTCAGACAGAAGTAAAATTCCCAGTAGAGATTCTCCAGTAATAGTTACATTACCCCACCTCCCTGTGTGGAACGAATCCAGTCTGAACAGTGCTTTAGTAAATATGGCCCGTTGTAGGAACAGAATGTCAACGGAAACTTAATAAAAGAATTTTAAGTATAGTTGAGGCCCAGTAGGGAAGAAGGTATCTTACCCCCAACTCTTCCCCCTCCGCTGGCTTTAAAATTAAAGAGCTGAATTAATCACTCATTAATCACACAGCTTTAAAACACAGCTAAAAACATTGACACCATTCACAGTGCTGGGATAACTTCCATACTTTACACCCCTAAACTCTACATTTCAACAGAGAGGATATAACATTGTGATGCTTAGCAGCGTCTGAATCCCAGTTCATGGCCTTGACGTACACAAACGATTCTCAGCGTTGACTAATGTCTGAGTTAGAGGTGCTGAGACGCTGAGATGCTCGGAGTATGAATCAGACCCTACCGAACCCAACAGTGAACCAACAACATCGCTCTCGTACTGATAATATAACACCTGTGCCCTTGTACAGAGTCATGTGTCCCTCTGCCACTGCCATGCAGCCAAACATACACACCGTACACATGCAGACGGACACACGGACAAATAAAGAAAAGAGTGTATCAAGAACACGAAACAGTAACAAAATGAAATGAACAGGCTCCAGACAGACGAGGCTGTTCTCACTTAAACCCTTCTCCTCCTCTACATTTTAAGGATTGAAAAGTCTGAGTTTACTACCAAGAGCTGTTTTTAGTGAGTTCAGCAGAGCACGCGGTCTACCTGGAGTAGAACTCGCTCGCTCACTCACATTTCACAGATTTAATATTGTCCACAAGGGGGAGCTGTTAGTAATATCGGGTAATTTAAGCACGGACACGGCTGCGAGGGTGGCTGTGGTGACTGGAAAATGGTTTAAAAAAAATTCTGATGTACATCACTGGTACATCGTAAAGTTTAAATGTATTTTTCTTGTATGTTGAATTAAAGTAATAACACACTGACACTACTCATGCAGTGCATTCAGATTATACGCTAGTTTCCTGAGACGCGGCCTATTTAATTGATTTTTCCCATTTTTCCAAAGCTATTTTAACAATCCCTGATGTTACGCCTGATGTTATAAGACTAACAGCTCCTCTACTAAACATAAAGCAGTTCATCGCTTGTTTGTTTTGGTTTTTTTTTTTTACAGTCATGTTTCCTCATCCCACCATCCTTAAGATATTCCTTAAGATGGCTGTTATTTCAGTGGCTATAACTTTAACACCTATTTCCTTCCAGTCGCCATAGCCTCGCCGTAGCCACCCCAGCAGCTGCTTAATATTAAAAAAGAGAACTGGACATACGGTTGCACTCCCACTTTACACGTGACACACCCTGAACAAAGGTAGACCAAACATGCAGTCACGGTACAATTACTTACTTTTTTATTTTTTTTTTCTATCAGAAACGTTTGCTCGGTCAGCATATCCCGATGATAAAAGAGTTTTCAAGGCTGCTTGTGCACAGTGTATTGGGGATAACGCCCCCCCTCAAAGGTCTCCTCGACCCTCAATCAGCATGGCTGCTCACAGCATCAACATTAACCAAAGTAGCACTTCTTACATTTTAAATGAGTTGTACTGTATATATTAGAATTTGCTTTAGTTCAATCAGACATATGCACTTGTTAAATATCTAACACTGATCATGCAGTTCTCTGTCCTGTCTAGTTTGTTGGCTAGATTATTGCTAACAAAAGATGAACGTGGAGGCGTCCGTGTTTTTGCCCTACTTTGTATCTCTGACGCACAGAGGATGACAATGACACGATATCGACTTCTGAAATGAATGATCCTGGGAGCGGTGCTCTGCAGGAGAGTCCTGTCTGATTAATATAATCAAATAAAGCTTCATAAGTGCTGAAACAGTAACAGTCCTGGGTAGTGGGCACTAGCTGTGCTGTAGTGACAAGGTGGAAAATGTGCAAAAACCTGTGATGCAGAATAAGCATTCTAGCGCTTCCTAGCTGTAGCATCCGGTGGAGCATGCGCACAGCATTCAAACAGCAGACAAGCATTTAGTATTCTCCTCCAACACACACACACACACACACACACGCACACGCAGGCTTGCATCGCTGCAGACGGTCATAGTCATTCATGAAGTAGAAATGAAGAAAGTTGAGAGTAGCATGTTCATGCATGTTGGAAAGAGCGCTGCTCTCACAGAACGAGTGAACAGAGGTTACTGAAGAGGAGAGAAGATACTAGAGAAAGGCACAGAACGAGGTCGTCATGCAGCCTAGCTTGAGTCTACACACCTGCTCTACCTATGATCCCTCTCTCTCTCGCTTTCATCTGAGCTCTAACAGCTCACTAGCAGGAGACAGAACAGAGACAGACACAATCACACGCCATACACACAACAAACACCATCTCTCTCTCTCTCTCTCTCTCTCTCTCTCTCTCTCTCTCTCTCTATCTCACCAGGGCCTGCTTACTGACTGCACGACTCCACAATCCAGTCTAAAAGTCTGAGTGCACTGCACACCCACCGTATTAATTCCTTACTAATCAAAAACAGTGTTTTGCAATCCGGTTTATTTATATTAGTTTCAAATAATGGATATTTGACTAACGAGTGCGTCGGCTGAGTAGAATCGTCTTTGACGGACTGTTTTTATTTTCTTCAGCTTTGATAGTGCACCCGTGTGTTCGGACCCGATGTGAGCGTACATTCCGATATCACGTTCAGATTGAGACTCCATCTGTTAAAGGAACAGTTCTGCGAAAAATTACATTTCCATAGTATTTCCCCTTTCCTTAAACGTAGTCCATCAGCCAAGACGTGTTTGGCGTCGGACGTTTGTTTCTTCTGATTTGCACTTGTGCCACACGACTAATGTGGCCAACACGTAACGGAAATCAATCTCACCTGAAACGTTGTGTTAAAAGACTTCGCTCCTTAATGTCATCAATTTTAAATAAATCTTTTTGTAAAATAGCTGGAAGAGTTTCACCTCCTTTCTGATACAGTACCAACTGCAGTCTTTGGGAGGCGGGGCCTAACAACTGAACAATACAAACTGGTGCTGATTAAAAAACAACAACTGTTTCTGATGTTTCTGATATTCAAAGATGGCTTTCCCCATATCGTTCATCTACAGTACATAGTGAATTTTAGTTAATGTTTATAGAGGACACGAAGTCGAACTGTGGCCTAAACCACATCAGCACATCTGATGAACTGGATGTTGTTGGAGGCAGATTTATATAATATTTTGAAAGTTTAGTGACTTGTTAAGCTGCATTAATATCATGACGACCCCCCCACCCCCACCCCCTCCCGCTCAAGGCAACATTCTTGTTCTCGGTACAGTGGTTGTGATTTGGATGCTGTTTCTCTCCTGCTTGAAACTCTCTATCTACTGGCCTTTTCCTGATGGCTGACGCTATTTGTCATTAGACGCTTGGTTTGCTCCCATTATTGTAACTGGACACAGTTATCTACCCTGTCAGGATCAGCTCTGAGCTCCACAGCCACTCTGTCTGGAGATGAATGGAGAAGGACTGATGGAAAGAGAGGAGAGACAAACTTCACAATGACTAACCGTAGAATTAAGGTGATGAAGCACCATCTGCAGAATGTGAACTAATGTTAGCATATGGCATGGCAAACTACATTTCCCAGCATGCAAGGGGGCACAAATGGCACACGTACGCATAGATATATGAATTACTAGATCTGTTCATGAGATCAGATTCAATTAGCATATTAAATGGAGCGGTAATTAACAGATCTAGTAGTTTTATATCAATGGTTGCATGATAAAGTATAACAGCAAGCAAATGAAATGAGTGAAAGAGGAAATGGTGCCTCACAAGGCCTTTTTAATAAACATTTTAATAAACTGATTAATAATAATAATAATACAATATCTTCCAGACTATAAGACACATCCCTCTTAATTCTGTCTGCTTAAAGACGAAAAACTGCAAACACTAGTTTAACTGCTGTAAGCTATTGTAAAAAAAACAAAACAACACTTGCTGAACTTTATGTGTGTGTGTGTGTGTGTGTGTGTGTGTGTGTGTGTGTGTATATATATATATATATATATATATATATATATATATATATATATCACTTCACTGCACAAGCATCTACTAGAGGGGGAAAAAGATGTCTTATAGTCTGTAAAATAAGGAATTCTGTATTAATGACAATGCATTCAAAACCTTGTGAAATGAACTTTGATAACTACAGATCACCGTAGACCAGCGGTGTCCAAACTTATCCGCAAAGAGCCCGCGTGTCCACAGGGTTTCATTCCAGCCAATCAGGAGGCACGACCTGATTCCACCTGTTTAATCATTTGGTTTCGTACCACATCAGTGTGGACAGAAAACCTGCTGAGACGCTGGCCCTGTGCAGATCAGACTGGACGCCCCTGCCATCGACAGATACAGAGGAGAAACATATATTGATGTAGACCACACACACACACGCACGCTTAGTAGACCCATTAGTAGACACACTCGTACACATGTATATAGGGACACAGACTCACATATACTGTATACTGACCAACATGAACGATACACACATACAGTAGTGCACACGTGCACAACTACAGATATATATACGAACACCTGAAAAAACAGACACGTGGACACTGACAATTGGGAACTCCAGAGAAAGAGCAGTGCAGCTCAGACAGCCGTACACAGTGGAGGGGAATGTGTAAGTGTGTGTGTGTGTGTGTGTGTGTGTGCAAGAGTTGTTACTCCTTTCACTGTTAGTGTATGTGTACAAGTGTGACAGTATCAAGAGACACGAGTCATCAGAAAACACCCTCAGCACCGAGAAGGAAAACCATCCATGTGTGGAATGGAATACTCCACCTCTCCACCACACCGCGGCCACCACGCCCAGCGTTAGTGTATCAGTGAGCATATGACAAAAAATGCGCATGACATTTTATTTCATCATTAAGACTTTATAATACACATATAAGCAATGAATAACATTTATTACAGGCCAGCTTCCGTCTGTATTCACAAGATAATGATTTAGAAATCATTCTGATTTCATTATTAACGATTAGTCACAGTGTATGATCAGACCGTTCCCTCACTGTCGACTTCCGTCATGTGTCTACCTGATCATGTTCCTTACTGCGGTGTTTAAGCTGTGTTTAATCTGCTACTGCAGTAAACACATTACATGTCCTCCTCTGCTTCCTCTCCAAGCACGTTCCTATCTTTTTCATATACGACGGCTATCGAGCTCACAGAGAAAACACGGCATTGCTGACTGACTGGAACTAAACCAAACAACTGTCTATTTTTGCCTAAGCAGCGCTGCACGCTATCATGCTAATTCAATTATTTATGTATCTATCTATTTTTGGGGTTTTCTTGGCTCAGCATGCTGCCTTTCCGTACAGCCAGTCTCTCCTTCAGCTTATAACAACAGCGTGATTAATACGGACAACATAAGGGATTTTACGGAAAAGTCGTTCTCAGAAATAAGAAAAGAAGAACAATTTTATTTGATGTTTTTGGTTTTTCTTTTTGTTTTTGTTACACGTGCAAAAAGGAATCTTGCACAAGAAGAAATGTTTCCTTTACTTTTCACCACCTGCTGTAAAACTTGATGCTTTTAGATTAGATTAGGTTATCCTACTCAAACTGAAGATCTCAAACTGTAACACCCCCAATCAGCACCGATTTAATAGCACTGGAATTTAAAGTTCTGCTCTGCCTCTAAAACACATGTGTCGACCGCACACTGATCCTGAACTTGTGAACGTGGAGCTGAAGAGTGGTGGAGTATTCCATGAAGCCAACACCAGCCGTGTTATCAGAAATCAATCAACACTGATTCAGCATGAGGGCAGGAGAGCTGAGGAGGAGACTCTTGCTGTAACTCCACTGCCATCACACAACATCAGCACATTTTCTTCTGCCTCTTTTGTGAGACGTTAATAGCCTGACTGTCTCTGTAAATAACATCCACACCTGGACTTAACAAACCCAGACTGGACACGTGGAGATTTGTTAAAAGCCCAGGTGTTGCAGTGATGATTCAGCTACAGCCAGCTGCACCATCAGCTCGACAGCCAGACTCCGTGCTCACCCGAGTTCACGTAGATCGGACGCCTCAAATATCGTGCATTTGCTATGCTTCAAGTTATACGCCTCAGACGTTTAGAGCAGGTATTTATCCTGTATAGCGTCTGGTAGTCCATATAACACGAGGCTTAGCGAAGTACACACACAGCTCCGATCTACACGGACATAACCGGTGCCTCGCCGAGACTTTTTTTTTTTTTTTTTGTGATTAGAAACAACTACAACCTCACAGAAATGATTCAAAGTGTTTAAGAGAATCGACGGAGAAAAAAAAAAAAAAAAGAAAGCACGTCTCGCCATACTTGCCTTCAACAGTTTCTAAGGAAACAGAATAAATAACAGTAGAAGTTAGGCCAGCTATACTATGGAGATGTCACATGATCACAATCCCGTCCTTCTCAAACACACACACACACACACACACACACTAATACCCCAAAACTGGAAGATTTTATTCACCCACCCCTTGATGTTTTACTATATTTTAGTTATGCAGGGGGAGAACAAAGTGCACATGTTACTGTTCAGGACATTTTAATTAGAAATCATAGTCACAAAGCAGAACAATCACAGACAGCACTGGTAATGAAACCTCGCAAGAAATCAGCGGGGGAATAAGACGAGATTACAAAATTCTAATATCGCAGACAAACTACAGTGTCAACTCCATTCCAACTTGGTCGTGTGTTGTGAATTTCATATTAACAGACGGCTCTGACAGTAGCGCAGCGTTTATTTTAATGCGCTCGTTCTAATGCGTTATCGTTACCATAGTAACAGCTCATCGGATTTGATTTTTAAAAAGTGTGTAATCGTCGATATGGTGAAGTTTTCTGTAAGGAGACGTTTATGTAGCATTTATGGAAGGAGTTTCCAGTTGCAGAGGTAAAGCTGTAACTTTTTCGACAGAGCAGTTTGCGCTTCTTTACAGTTTCTCGGTAACATGAAGTTGCTTTTTTAAATTTTTTTATTTATTAACTTCATGAGAAACCAAAAAAAAAAAGGGTCGGTGATGGAACAACTGTTTAAAGCTGCTTACTTATAATGTAAGTGAGAACAGGAGCTAACGCATTTCGTGGACGTTCCACAACATTAAACCTAACTACAAAATGATTACTTTTCGTTCATTAATAATTTAAAAATTGTAATTGTTTGTAGACTTCTGTGGTATAAGAGGAAACAGTATCTCTGCTTCACGTCAGGCTGCATCACGCCAGGACTGATTCATTTCTTATAACAACACGTCCCATCATGCTTTATTCCTTTCTTACATTACTTCTTGCAATCGGAGCAGGGAATCATCGTTAGATTCCACAGAGTATTCAGCCCTATGCTCACCATGCCTTTATGTCGTCTGTATAAAAGATTTGGCAGATGTGTATTAGCTAGCTAAACTGTTGGTCTAATGTCCAGTAACGTAACAAGGAGCCCTTTAGCATCCATATTGCCAAGTTGTGTTCTCGCAGTACGGAAAATATCTTGCGTGTTCAGCTTCCCGGGTCCGAATCACAATTTCGCAAGGTCCATTTAAAACGAACAGGTTTATTTATTGTGTTCTGTGAGCATTATGACCGAACTGAAATGTTTCACGGACCCAAAGGACGGTCTTGGTATTAACTGTCCCCACTGTTTTCTTGCAAGGTTTCTAATCTAAGAGAAGCGAAGGTGTTCATACTTACGTTGGCTTCAGTGATAGCAATATCTACGACGCTACCAACTACAATTAAGGCATCAAACGTGTTCCAAGCATCAGTGAAATAATGCTGTTAATGTAAAAAAAAAAAAAAACAACAAAAACAACACCACAAGGGGGCAAAGGTGAGGGTAGATGGGTGGAGGAGAGAAGAAAGAAGGAGATCAAAAGAGAAAGGTCATGGAAGACACAGGAGGAAAGGTGGAGGAAAAAAGAGGGGGAGAAAACAGAAATTAGCACACCTTTGTAAAGGAAGATCATTTTCAAGTTCAAGTTCAAAAGTAGCTCTCGTAGAACTGAAACGTCCCGACTCGAGACAAAGAGCTGCAACAGATCGTTAGAGAACAGAGGTACACATGACCTCCAGCCGGAATAGAGGTGAGGGGAGGGAGGAGGAGGAGGAGGAGCAGGAGGCGGGGCCAGGGGCTGAGCTTACTTACATTAACCTCAGTGAGCGCAATGTCAACTACGCTGCCGATCACCACCAGAGCATCGAAAATGTTCCACGGGTCTTCAAGATAACCCTTAGACAAGCAGCGGGGATTAGCTATGACTATTAGACATTCAGCGGCGGATCACTCCACTTCTGAACTTTTCAACTGCATAATATCAACTAATATCACTACTTCACTTCTTGTGAGTCAAAATTCACACTCAACGCATGAATTTTGAACTTTTAACACTTAGCAGTACTGGTTTCAAAGTGTAAAGGATCGTGCATTATGTATTAGTCTTGTAAATCCTGCAATAGTGATGCCCAATCCCACTCACCTCTGACTGGAGTCATTATCATATGCTGATTATTAGGGATGTATTAATACCATTTTTTTTCTTACTCCGCGTTAATCACTCAGGGATGTCATGGAACATTTTATTTAGCTCTTTCTTTACGTTTCTCAGGCATGAAAAGTGCCTAATAGACTCGTTGTTTCTAACGTTACCGAGTTGATTTAGATATATCGGCTAGCTTGCATTGAGTCGGGTTGCAGCGGAGAAGAGCGGGTTCTGTTTCACTTGTGAAAAATGTTTCTGTACAGCAGTAAAGGTACGTTTGTTTTCACCACATCAGAATCCCTCACTGTCAAGGACGGATGGAGAGATCGAGAGCTGTTAGTTTCTCTCGCCTAGCCTCGTGCGAACTCCACGTGCTGTATTTTACATTAAAAATGTTTCCTCACATGTAGTGAAGAAGGATGCTGTACTTTCTCCTCTTGATATTTTCACAGATTATTTGATCGATAATCAGGAAATACATCCACATCACTGTCATTTCATGGCATCTGTTCATTAGCGCAACGACGTACGCTGGGCTCACGTCACTTGGTTGTGTTGGAGCATTTGTCATAAGGAAATGGCTACCAGTATCGACATCGATGCATCCCCTCTCATTATTATATAGTATTATTATATAACCCATTGTTGACCTAATTTGTTGCGTTGTGTGCATCATGTACACGTGAGTAAGACAGGGCATCACCGTCCTACACTTTGGAACTGTGTGAGTAAATGATGCAACATGCAGCTCTGCATTTTCCACTCTGCAGAGAAGAGAGAGAGAACACCACACACCACACTTAACCGTTTTCCATCGGCACTGCGGCGGTGCTGGATCCGGAGCCGGTGCTTCATCCGGAACCATACCACACGTTTCGGGCTTTTATGTTTTGTTTTTTGTTGTTGTTTTTTTCCCCACTGCACAAAACAGTTCAGTTCCAGAACCGAGATGCTGATAATACCCCCAAACCAAATTATTCAGCTGAAATTTATCGTTGGGAAAAGAAAAATCTAAATGAATAGCGCAGCAATGTAAGAGTGAGCAACAAATCTTATACTCGTGCGACAGTTCATGATACACAATCTGTGTGTAAGATTCAGCCCAGACATTTCTCCTCCACAACACCAGAGGGTGCTCACCCCTGAATAGGACACTTCATTGGTTACTCCATGCACTTCCTGTCTGAACCGTATATACAGCACATGGACTTTAACACAGGTGCGAAGTGTTGTAGCTTGCTAACTGTTTTTGTAAGTTCTGATCCATGCTTTTTGATAGAATTTTTGAAAAGGCAGTAGGCTTTTTGTACAACGTTTTGCTTTTGCCTTGTCCCTGAATTTTGGTATTTTGACCATGATCTGTTCCTTGACTCTCTGAAGTTTTTTGATTGTGATTGGAATTTGCCTTGCATTGAGTGTTTTTTGCCATTTACTTATACTGTACTTGACCCTGAGTTTCACAAAATAAACCTACTGCAAATTTAAAGCGTAATTCGTTACTTATTGCAGTGAGTGACGTTGTAGTTATAAAAGCACTGACATCTTGTACTCTGAATATCAATATCTGATCACTCGTTCCTACAGAAACAAATCAGAGGAAATAATCATTTTACCGGTAATTTCCAGATGTGAATGGGAGCTACACTGCTAATGAACTCATGATAAAGAGTTAAATGCAATAAAAACAGCCATCTCGCATCTTGTGAATGATTTCCGCCTAGTTGTGCTTGTGAAACCCTGCAACACTGGTATTATTATTTTTTTTATTAGTAACTCCTACATCTGATTATGTAATGCTTCAGCTCTTAAACTTGTGGAAACTGTGGCCAGAATCAGCACCGGTTCCAGCACCAGCAGCGACATGGTGTCGGTGGAAAAGGGATAACTGTGTCTCTTACAAGTACTCTTTCCTTCTTCGGAACAAACAGCTGGGCGTAGGGAGAAGGGATTGGGGGTCATTATCATATACACACACATTAAACAAGTACAATCGTTAGAATATTGTTATTAGCCATTAGCATTTATTAGGATGTTATTATAAAAATTTATTATAAATATCTACCCTGGGTTTGAAGGCGATCAGTTTGAGGATCATCTCCACAGTAAAGACTGAGGTGAACACCATGTTCAGGATGTCCATCACGTAGTTGAATGTCTGAGACTGTCCATAGTGCTGCATGTAGAGAAAGATGAGACAGGACATCGACAGGATGAAATACAGTGGGTATAGAAAAGAATCACCCCCCTTTAAAATAATCACATTTTGTTGCTTTTCAGCCTTAAATGAAGACACAGTTTTTGTTTTATCCAGCTGTATTTACTCAGTACAACTTATAACATCCAAGTGAAAGATATAACACCAAAAAAAAACCCCAGAATCACCGAGTTGGAAAAAGGATCACCTGCTTGCTTTAATTTGCCTTAATTTTTTTAATTACAGCCTTTAGTCTGTTGGGATATGTCTCTACTAACTTTGCACATCTAGGCTTTGCAATATTTGCCCACTCTTCTTTGCAGAACTGCTCAAGTTCAGTTAAATTTGATGGTGACCGTTTGTGGACTGCAGTCTTCAAGTCATTCCACAGATTTTCAAGGGGTTTAAGTCTGGGCTCTGACTAGGCCATGCAAGGACATTCACCTTCTTCTCCTTCAACCACTGTGTGGTCAGTTTTGCTGTGTGCTTTGGGTCATTGTCATGTTGGAAGGTAAACCTTCTTCCCATTGACAACTTTCTGGCAGAGGGCAGCGGATTTTCCTCAAGAATTTGACGGTATTTTGCCCCCATCCATTTTCCTTCTATCCTGACAAGTGCTCCAGTCCCTGCTGCAGAGAAACACCCCCATAACAGGATATTACCACCTCCATGCTTTACTGTAGGAATGGTGTTATTTGGATGGTGAGCTGTATTGGATTTCCGCCAGACATATCGTTTGGTGTTGAGGCCAAATAATTCAATTTTAGTCTCATCTGACCATAACACCTTTTTCCATGTGGCCTCAGAATCTTCGAGGTGCGTTTTGGCAAAGCTCAGTCCTGGGTGGCTTTTTTTTCTTGCAAACCTCCCATACAAGCCACATTTGTGGAGAATTTGTGATATTGCTGTCACATGCACACAATGACCACTCTTTGTCATAAATTCCTGCAACTGAGTTGCTATAGGCCTCTTGGTAGCCTCTCTGACCAGTTTCCTCCTGGCTCTTTCATCCAGTTTGGAGCGACATCCTGATCCAGGGTGGGTCTGTGTGGTACCAAATGCCTTCCATTTCTTAATTAATAAACTTCACTGTGCTTCTAGGCATTGATAAAGCCTTTGAATTTTTTTTGTATCCATCTCCTGACTTGTGCCTGTCCACAACTTTATCCCGGAGATCTTTTGACATTGGGTGCCTTGCCACCCATAATTAATTGTTTGCTTTAGTTGCACTACAAAATGCTCCAGGAAAGCTCTTTTCATGCTGAGCTAATCAAAATGACCACAGCCGATCACAGCTGAAAGTCAAATGGCTTTGTGTGCCATTGAGAAGGTGATTAGCTACACCTTATTGAGTTTACAAGTCATTTTTAGGAGGGGGGTGATCCTTTTTCCAACTTATTGATTGATTTTATTTATTTATTTATTTATTTATATTTTTTTTTTCTGACATGATGGTGTTATATCTTTCACTAAAATGTTATAAGTTGCACTGAGTAAATACAGCTGGATAAAACAAAAACTGTGTCCGTCTTCATTCCAATGTGATTATTTTAAAGGTGGGTGATTCTTTTCTATACCCACTGTAAATCCACGATTATAAAGTTTTCTTCCATTTTTTTGCACCTCAAACAGTAAATGGGAACTAATTGCAGGTAGGAACTAAAGTGAGTGGGGAACTAAAGAAATGTTGGAAACACACAGGATTGGTCTGAGAAATCATTCGAGACAGTCGTTTGGATTTGTGGTTTTTGTTTTTTTTACTGAATCATACCTAATTTGCATAGAATTGAGAAAATTGAGAAAGCCTGTCACTTTGTTGTGTGTTCGTGTGAATGCAGAGTTACTTTCCTGAATCACCAGTGACTCTCGCATGCCAGACTGAAAATAATGTTTGAGGAAATAAAAGGAAGAAAAACTAAAGTAGGTGGAAATAAAGGGCAAAATCTGTTAAATTTGGAAAGGGTAGGAAATAACAAGGCTATGTGACAACTGTAAAACTGTCAAATCTGAGGCTGAGAATTATTTGAGGAGCGATGGCCGAACCCAGGACGACATCTCGGGTCCTGTGGAGTTCTAATGGAGTGCAACATGTGCACCGAGGCTTATTCAGAGAAAACACAAGCGGGAGCTCTTACCTGCACAGCCAGGCAGACCGTGTTGAGCATGATGAGGACAAACATGATGTACTCGAAGGCTGTGGAGTTCACCACGTACCAGAACTTGTACTGATAGGGGTTTTTAGGGATGTAGCGCCTCAGAGGTCGGGCTTTAAGTGCATACTCCACACACTGGCGCTGTGGGGCGGGGCAGACAGGAGGAAACACAAACACAATTATACACCATGCGTCATAGCAGGAAACATGTTCTCCCCTCATTCTCTCTCTCTCTCTCTCTCTCACACACACACACACACACACACACACACCTGGTTCTTGTCCAGTTCACAGTTCTGGTACTCTTTCTCTCCCTGCTCCTGAAACGTCACGATGACGAAACCCACGAAGATGTTCATCATGAAGAAGGCGATGATGATGATGTAGATGATGAAGAAAATGGAGATCTCCACACGGTAGTTGTAGATGGGACCGAAGTTCTCCTTGTTCGAGTCGATGGCCTTGTAGAGAAGCCTGAAGTAGAAAAGGAGCACGGTGAAAATGACCTTCAGAAAGAGCAAACGCAGGGAGAGGATGCAGACGATTTTTATTTTTTTAAAAACATGTATCTAAACAGCGCATTAAGCTTCTATTTATAATCGTTTACAGCACTATATTCATCACTGTCTGGGGAACGGCTGACGCGCTGCTTTGTGGTTCACAGATACAGTGCTGGAGGAAGTAGCTAATCTTTTCACTCAGCTAAATGGGTCCCGTTCAGCACCACAAAAAAAAAACAAGAAACCAGAGACAACAGGTCAATTTGTCAGTGTTATTATGATCAATAGGCAGGTTTTAAAGATTGTTGTAAGCTAAATCGATATGACAAGAGTGAGTCACTGATCTGAAGAAGAGACGTACACTTTACGTGCCTCTGCAGCCGAACTGCACACTACTAACGCTTATGCTAACTAAACATCCACTCAGCCGTTACACCACAGGTTCTCAGCCTTGAGGTCCTGACCCTACATGCGGTCGCCTGAGATGATAATGAGGTCACAGGAGATTTTCACCTATCATTATTTTTAGTTATAATGCGGTTCCATGCACACAAATTTGATTCAGAGAATATTATAAAGAATATTTTCTGCTCTTAAGAGTTGGTAATGAATGTAGGTTTGCATGGTAGTGTAAGTCATGGGAAGTGGTGTGTGTGTGTGTGTGTGTGTGTGTCATGGAGAGTACGTAATAAAGAGGTTGTGTATCCACGCAATTACTTGCACTGTATTTTGCACATCAGCTCACCTCCTTCCTTACAAACAGCAGCAACAAAAACAGCAATTACAGTCCTGAACTATCATTATTACAGCTCAACTACTGTTATTTAACATACTCACACACACACACACACACACACACACACGTTTAACATGCAGCAAAAGTGTGTTTTTGTGTAAGTAAAGTCTGATATCACACACACAACCCTCTTTATCACTAATGTATATGATTTCAAACATTATCCTTTGGCTCTCTCTCTCTCTTTCTCTCTCATTGGTGTTAATCCAGAATTTGCTATCAGATAGTTATCACATTTTGTCCCAAACTACAAAAGCAAACCAAAGCACTACATACATTCCATACGCATACCCCAGTGGATGAATGAACCCTGACCGAGACTTCTTTCTTTTTTTATTCAGCATCTCAGCACTTCGTATCCGCGAATCTTACAGCTCTGAACCAAGCTTCGTTTCTCTCCTGTTCTGCGGATCAATTGAGTCAGTGAGTGTAAAGAGGCTCGTTCAGTCAGAGCTGGAGACTTCCAGCGTTTCAGTCTGGACAGTTATTAGCTAATATTTTTACGCTGCTCAAGCTGCTGGTTTGCCTTAGACAGCTACATGATCAGGCTGGGCATCTGGGAAAACCGTGGTTCTGAACAAATCTGAAATCAGTCAAGTCACTGAAAAGAGTCAAAAATGTCATCTGTAGATATGAGCCTGGTGTGAAAGGGATTTGTGTGTCTTACGCCGGCCAGCCCTCGAACGTGGACACGGTGAAGAGCGCCATCATGGCCATGAGCACGTTGTCGAAGTTGAACTCGCTGTTGTGCCAGTGGCGTTTCTGGATGGTGGGATGATTCATGTCTCCGTCTTTGTAAAAGATGAAAATGCCCCTGGGTGCAGTGGAGAGAGACGGAGTGAGAGAGAGAGAGAGAGAGAGATGTACAACACTGCTTTTTCTGCAGTCAACCATTACTCATTGTCAAGCCAACGTACTGTTTTCCTTTTTAACTTATTGTTATTTTTTTTTTTCTTCTTCTTCTTCTTCTTCTGAGACAATTAATTTCTATACGCTACTCCTCCCAGAGCTTTCAAGCTACATCCACCAAACTTGGCACAGACCTTCAGCCTGTTCTGACTCGAGTTGCTATATCTTTTCTAACTGATCAGAATCTGTCTGTCTATCTATCTATCTATCTATCTATCTATCTATCTATCTATCTATCTATCCATCCAGCTCTACAAGTATTGTCACCCTGTCTCTCTTTCTTTCTTAAAACTGCACATTACCTTCAGATTTCAAACTGATGACTATTTAAAACTTTCAGACCAGCTTTGTCAAGCCAACATCAAAGTTTATCCTCAAATCTTACCCGTTAGTTGAAATGTAAGAATTCAGTGAAATTTAGCCCTGAACAGTTATTTATAAATTGAATCTGACGTATTTCTTTATTTTGGTCTTTTTTTGCCCTGGCCTTCCCACATAAGACTGCACTGCTGTACGAGTGCACATTTAAGTGTAAATAAAACTTTCATGTACATGCTAAACTGTTTGAATTAAAATTAAATTAAAAGACATAAAGACATAAAAGCATCATGGAAGTGTGTGTGTGTGTAGAAGAAAACTCGGTAAGAGACTGACTTGCACTCGTCCGGACTTAATTTCGCCTCATCATTGCAGCGGTAAAATTTCCCCTATGGAGCAGGAGCAGAGGTCAAAGGTCATGCATGCAAGCAGTATGACTTTAAATACACCTTGCCAGCACCAAGTGTCATGAGAGCATTTAATAAGAAAAAAACATTTTGCAGTAACATGTTCTTAATTACAATGTAAACAATGACTTTAGCCTTTTAGGACAGTTCACCAAAAGTGCTACTTTGATTATGCACACGTGTGTCATTCAGCATGACCCGATGTACACGCTGCTAACTGGGAGCTAAGAGCTTTCATTCTTTTCATCCTACCAGATACCAGATATGCGTTAAAGCTAACTGACCTTAAAGAGCTGCACTCCGATACAGGCAAACATGAACTGGAGCAGCGTCGTGACGATCATGATGTTCCCGATGGTCCTGATGGCCACAAACACACACTGGACCACGTTCTGCCCAGAGAAAATAATCATAATCAAATGTTCAGATATTAAGTGCCCTCCGCTGCACTAGACAAAAGCCACTGAATTTATTTGTTTTAGGACCACAGACATCTACGCACCTTAAGTCCTTTGGCTCTGTTGATGGCTCTGAGGGGCCTCAAGACTCTCAGTACACGCAGAATCTTCACCACAGAGATCGCAGAAGATCTGCATAATAAACACACTCGTAATCGCTTACACACAGTCACACACAGGATGTGGCCCAAACTGATAATATTACAGCAAAGTTTACATAAATGGTCTTGACATTAACACCCACCTACGGGCCTATGACACGGTGACATGAATGGGCCTCATTTATCACTCATTCAGTAAAGGTGTGTAAAAGTGTGTGTTTCACGAACGAAAAATTCCCACCAGATTTAGAGATGTTTCAGTGATGCGCACAACATGAGGCCAAGCATGTTCACGGCACAGCTGATTTACATTTGGCCACTCTCACTAAACTCCATAAAAGGCCATGGACAAACAGTAACTCCTCCTCCCTTTATGGCGTGCCATTACTTTTGTCCGAACTGAAGCCCTAGTCTTATTTGTGCTCATTTTACTTATATATATATTAACTATATATAAAATCACACGAACTTCTCGACAATCACACGATATGAAGCTGAGCGATTGAGGTTCACATTAATGAGTCTCCTCGTACGAAAATTTTCATTAACTCACAAACTCTCATAAGAAGCGTGGTTTTTTTTTTTTACACTTTTTAAAAAAAATTTTTTATAAACACTACATTTCTTTGTGTAACACCTGTGAATAATTTACAAATAAATCCGTATCATATCCAGCGTGATAAATGAGGCCCAGTGAACACAGAATGTACATGAGCAGTCTTGTACAGTCTTGTGAAGTCTTGTTCGTAATGCGCTAGGTGAAAGATGACAGTGTTGTGGAATCCGAGTGAGGGAGGTGCAACCCGAACTCACTGTATCCCAAATGACACCAGAGACACGCCGACCACCAGCAGGTCCAGCAAGTTGAAGTAGTTCCTGCAGAACGCCCCCTTGTGGAGAAACGCTCCGAACGTCATCATCTGTGAGGTGAGGAGGAAGAGATTAGCAGACATCTGCTTTGGAGGGAACACGATGTAGAACACATGCATTTATTTCCTCTCTCTCTCTCTCTCTCTCTCTCTCTCTCTCTCATACATGTACAGTGAACAAATTTAGGACTCTATTTTACGTGCAGGTGAAAACAGTGTTTTCTGTATTTTTTTTTTTTTTTTTTCCTGTTGACTGAATTGTTTTATCTGTTACAAAATAGGAACAATATTTTGGTCACTAAATATGAATCAGACAGCCAAAGTGTTATTATGCACAGAACCAGAGCAGGCGTCGTCAAAAACAATAAATGTATGAAGAACTGTACGTAGTTAGGTGACTATAGTTTTCTAAATATAAACCAGCACAGCTTCTGTAGCGGATCCTCTGTGGTGGTTTTTCAGATCTCATACATTTATGTAAATTATTTAGCTCATCAGGGCAGAGACTAGCTACAGGGCAGGAGAGATGTAGCTTTCACAGGCTTTCATAGAGATTAAATTTTTTATTTATTTATTTTTTCACTCTCTCTGTTGTCCAATTAGTGAACTGATAAAGGTTTAAAGATAAGTCCATGACGGAAACAGTGCAAAGAGAAGTACAAGTCCGTTCTCCCTGCGTCACGTTCAAATCACGCCTCGTCACTTCAAGCTGTCTTATTTAGAGGCATAAATTAATAATTAATGTTAAGCAGTAAAAGGTCAGTATAATAAAATTTGCCGTCACAGACCCAAGGAGTTAGCTTTTATTTATTTCTACCACTAAATTAAAACTTTGGAATCTGTAAATGAGATCCAACCATTTATCATTATGAAAATGTCACTGCGTCCGGCTGTCAGTGCACACGTGAGGAGAGCTGATTCGGTTACATGTGGCCTGCTAGTCACCAAAAACACCATGAATAGGCCTACATCATGTCTTAGTTTTGGATTTGTGCCATGATCACAAAAATAGAGTCCTTAAATCCACTCTTAAATTGTTACATGTACACACTCATGGACATTTACTTATTGTTCAAGGGTGATGCAATCAGAGCAGGATGCTAAAGCCTAAAGTTAACGCTCCAAAGCCACACCCTCACATCCTTCTCAGCATGAATGTGTTAGTAAGAGGTTCGTTTGAGAGCGTGCCAGGCGAGAGGGCCAGACGATGCAACATGCGGTTTGTTTTGCCAAGCTGATGGCGGAGGAGCCAAGAGCCGAAGAAGTGAGAGAAGGAAGGTAGATAAGTGAGAGCCCTCTTGCAATCACATTCATGTTTCATGTGTGCTGTAATCACATTCCACCCTGTTCGTCTCCAAGCATCGCAGAGAGACAGGGCAAAACTCAGCCGTGCCACGTGCATACAGAGAGTAAATCAGCCAAAAACCAAAAGCTCAGAGGAGGCAGTTATACAGTGCATGTCAATGCAGCAGACCTCAGAGACCTCAGCTGATCTGGGAGCAGTATTGCATTGTTTCTTATAATGGCCCAGAGTGGGGTTTAGATAAAGGAGACTGGTCTCAGGTTAGTACTACGCTGGGCAACTTCTTCCAAATAAAATCACTGTTAGCACACCATCATGAAGGCGTGTTGAAAAGCGTACTAAAACACAGGCAGAAGTCATTTAAAGCTTCTGTGCAATGGAATTATTAGGGTACTGTTCTGACCCCTATGGGTGTGGAGGACATGCTGCATTCATGCGTTGTATACTCTGAACCATGCGCTGCCTGAGCATGGTTGTTTCTGCTCCCTGTTTTATGGAGTTAGTCAGTTATGAGGTCATGGATTAAGCTCTGGCTGCCAGGGGGTTGATGTGTTTGTTTTAACCCAGTGTCAGTCAAAGCAATATGTATTAAAATATGTAGCAGCATCATTAAGAAAAAAAAAAATATATATATATATATATATATATATATATATATATATATATATATATATATATAACTATGTATATGTAGCTACATACTTTTATTCTCGTTATCCTTCTGTTCAAATTTCAATTCACAAATGAGCTGTAGACCTGCCAACCTTTACACATTTTACGTAGGAACTCATTTTAACACCGGAGTACGCTGCTATCACCAAGTTATCGCTCAGTAATACACAAAAAGAGCAGGTCTTTTTATCCTCAATGAAAATGGAAGATGAGCCACTCGACATGTAAAAGTGGAACGATTGACAGTTGTGCTTAGGGCTGAGCGATATGACAAAAATATCATATCACGATACTTGAGGACATTTCTACGATAGAGGATGCGTAACACGATACATCATTTAGCTAACAAACTGTCCGCAAAACAGTAGTAAAATAAACAAACAAACAAAAAAAACCTTTTCTTTAATGCTTATGTCAAATCAACGGCATCCATTCAGTACTATTTAATATGTAATTATTAAAAAATACATCACCATACCAACGATATCTCAGAAAAGTATATCACATATATAATCATTTATCGTGATATCAATATTATATCGATATATCGCCCAGCCCTAGATGCGCAGGTGTTTTGAACTCTCTGGAAGCCCCGCCCCCTTCCTCCCCATCTCTCATTAGTTATCTCGTCTCATCTCGACTTTCTCATTGAAAGATTTGCTCTCACTTTCTGTCAGGGTAAATCTGAAATAAATTCTAGCAGTGTGTGTTTGACTTTAGACATGCGTAAAATCAGACATGTGTACTGTATATTTAACATGGGTTAACCATTTATTAGGGATGCCACCCAAAGATTTCGGTCAACAACAACGAAAAAATAGGCCTACACCGAAGTGTCTGTAGTGGTGGAAAGTGGAGTGTGAGTGTATAGGAGGTTTTACGGTAACCACCAGCTGCTTCAAGGAAAATAAAGCCGTCGCCGGTCTGTTTCAGTGAGTTCTACTTTCCTGCATGTAAGCTTTTTAGTGTCTTGCATCATAACTAAAACGGTGGAGCGTTTTTCCGCCCAAGCACCTGGTGGTTACTGTAAAACCCTGTATATATTCACACACACTGCAGTTTCTCCTTTAAACAAGGGAGTTGTGAAAGAGCCGTACTGAAAAGATACTGCGGGGTTGGCAGGTCTGGAGCTGCGCACAACTAGAAATAATGACTTCAAAACAATGAGCCGAGCATCTTTTCATCTTCTCCAGAGCTGATTAAAGCCTGACCACTCTTGTGGACGAAGCAGGATGTTTTATGGAGGGGTTTATGGTTTGCTTTTTCTTTTCTTTTTAGGTTTTTTTTTTTTTTTAAAAAACAGGTCTCGGGAGAGAAACAAAAAGAAAAGAAATCGATGAGTTAAGCCGGGTTGCAGCTCGAGCAGGCGACACACGGGTGGAGAATGCAGGTACGCTCTGCGCACTGTACGGGAGGTTACCTTCAAAACAATCTCAAATGTAAACAGACTAGTGAAGACATAATCTGCGTAGCCTAGGACCTGAAATAAATCAGACGGTTACAGTGTTATTCAACACACACACACACACACACACACACACACGGCAGAGGCATGCAGCGCAGACTTTACCTTCAACATGACCTCTACAGTAAAGATAGCTGTGAAGGCATAGTCAACGTAACCAAGTATCTGCAAAGAGCAACGGTAACACGTTTAACAGCGGCATCAGGACGACAGAACAGCACGGAAAATGTAACACAAGCCTGTTATCGTGACTTGTTACATCATGCAGTAAAAGCCGTTTATTTGATTGTACAGCGGGACCCCGTTTACACTCGCTCACTTCAGGGGTTTGAGTGTCAGGATTATAAACAAAACAAAACGCGTAAATGCACCCAAGAAGCAGAGACACACCATAGACCTGCTGTTATAGTAAAATAATGAGTTTTAGCAACTGTTAAAACCCACCCAAGTGTTTTATTCCACTTACATCACAGCAGTTGGCCAACCATTATCTTTTTATTATTATTTTTTTTTTATACAACAGAATGATGTGTTGTCAGGTTAACCATTTATAGTTATGTGTTAATGTTGTGGAACCTCTGTTAATCAAGTTAGTTCCTGTTCTCTCTTACCATCCTAACCTCACCAGCATCTTTTTCTCTCTCTCAAAAAAAAAAAAAAAAATGACAAAGTGCTGACACTGGAGACTCCTTCCATAAATGCTAAATGAACATCTCCATACAGAAAACTTCCCCATATCAATGATTAGACATGTTTTTATTTTTAATCCGTTTGTTATCAGTGGAGCGCCCGCCAGACAAGTCCCTGTAAATCAGCTGTTACTATAGAAACGATAAGGTATCAGAACGAGCGCATTAATAAAACCTATTAATAAACCTGCGATTTTTCTGTCAGAGCCGCTGTTATAGAAAATGAATCTACACCTTCTGACCAATCAGAATCCACAATTCAACAAGGCTGATTGGCGGACATGTATTATTAACGTATCCATCTCTCCAAGCCACATTTAACAACCTCAACTTCTCCAATCAGGTGAGGCATGAATATTCATGCTGTGAATACTGACACTGCTACTTTTAAAATGTTAAAATGCCTTTCGATCCGACCACAGTGACGCGCAGAGAGTTGCTAAATGTTTAGCAAGGGAGGTAATTCCAAGAGCTGGCATACCCAAAATGATTAGCTCGGACAAAATGGCAGTAAACAGCTTAATTAGCTACCTAACAAAACAATTGGGCATCAAACATAAGCTCTCCTGTGTGCATCACCCACAATCTGTGGGACTAGTAGAAATGGAGCAAACTTGTCAGGACACTGGGTTGAATTGGGTAGCCACGTTACCCCTTGTCCTGAGGAGCATGAGACGCCCAAGGAAACGTAGCACACATGTGACCCCACATGAAATGCTTACTGCAAGACCAATGCCAGTTCCCTACGCATGACCAGAGTATTTAGGCCCACAGCTAGAACAGCTGGAGAATGAGGTGAAAGTCAAAACTACATGAAAGGACTTGAACTTCTATACATCAGTCCCTGTACCACCAGGTGAAGGAAGCCAACCAACCGTTGGTGTTGGAACGTAATGAGATCATTCGCATATTAATGAGAAGTACAGCTGTCGGGATTTCAGTCTGACTGACCGGAGACGCTGGTTAAAACGTGACCAGAATACAGTCGGGGTTCGAGACACGTGAAATGAATGAGTGTAAACAGGGTCTGTACTTTCCAGACTACTCTACATCACAAACCTCACTAATTATTGTACCTGGAAACAAAAACACAGCCGTCAAGGTGAACAGAAATCACCAAACTAGCCCTTCTCTAGTTTACGTTTTCGTCTGGATGACAAAAAAAAACACTGGCTCTAACGTTCTATAAAAAATGAAATGCAACTGGTTTTCTTTAACCCTTCAAACTCCCGGGAACCGTCGGCATGTCCGGATTTACACTCCTCACTCTTGTAACTACCAGTTTAACTGTAGTTATTAAATCTGTCATCATAGTTATACTGACATCTGCTTTAAAATGAGGAGCTGAACAATAAGCTGAGAGTTCTAATGCATCTAGAAAAGAGTTGTTGTTGTTGTTGTTGTTGTTGTTTTACCCATCTCTTCAGTTGAGCACAAGGTCCTCAAGACGCTGTATTTAATATACATTCATGTCTAATCTGATTTATATTTATAATTATAAAAACCGCATGATTCTGGAACAGTAAAG
>CM042558.1:18589799-18817299 GCA_023630585.1 Cranoglanis bouderius
GCCAGCAGCACCTTATTGGCCACCCCTGAACACACACACACACACACACACACACACACACAGCCAATCACAGACAGAGCTTAAGCTGGGTATCAGAATCTTAGTGTTAATCTTAGTGTGTGTGTGTGTGTGTTTGTGTGTGTCGTCACCCTGCACTTCTGTGAGCCAGTCCGGTTGGTTGTAGTGCTCTGATGAAATGGTGAGCGTATTGAGGAACACCAGAATGATCACCAGCCAATAAAACGGCACAGATTTCACGGCCAAGCGGCACTTCCTGCGGCAGAACCTGTTCCAGCGACGCCAGCGCCGACTGCCAAAAACAGGACGTGAGGTCAGAACATGGAAAACGAGGTCAGACACTCGGAGACGATCAGAATCTTAATACAGATGCAGCGAATCGTACTGAGAGAAAGATTCATTATTACTCATTTCTGCGTCAGTGTAAGCTTCATTCAGGTGCTTTTGGTTTTAAATTGAAAATGGAAAAACAGGGAAATTTTATTTTTATGGTGTTTTTCTTGGCACACACTAAAAAAAAAAAGGAAAACTAATTCGTCGTTTCATAAAATTATTTTTAAAGACTAAAATATTCACTAGCGTCGACCTGGAAGTTAAGATGTGTATCTCTGGAGTTTATGGAATAAAAGATCCACTGTTTCAGCCTTGCTGTTTTTAAAAAGCAGTAACACCACACCCTAAAGTCGAAATCACTGATACACATCCGGCTCAGTCTGGACCGTTCATTCATTTTAACCCTAACTGAATCTGAAATGATGAAAAACAAGCAAATCAAAAAAAGATGGGCGCATTTTGTACAGTTTATTACTTTTTAACTTCTCGTTTGCAGTTTTAATTGCTTCGTTTCACGTTGAAACAAAAAAAAAACGCAGCGTGCACGGACCTGGAGGGAAATCACATTTCCTGGTTTTGATATTGCTCAAAAGTTCGTTCCTCTGCACATTTATAACCTGGGTAACAAACAATCGAAGCTAATGACCACCAGTTAGCAGCATGCAAACTCAAAACATGACGAGGTGTTGAGATCAACTTAAACTTTACCATATTTAACGATCGCAGAAATTAACGCAAAATCAAACAAACTCCGCAATATTCGGAGGAGCTTACAATTTTTCAACATCACCGCAGATTTGGGCCGAGACGTGTCATGTGACGCCATCACGACGCGCATTCAGCCGAAGCCCTGTTCAATTCACGTGCGTGGAACATGAGTGCAGCTAAAAGGTCTCTTTTACCAACAAACATCACTGCGAAAGATTGCGATTTCGCCAATTCAAGTAGTTTTCCGCACAAAAAAAGCACAAAAAACTTCGCGGGTTGCATCGCAAATGCTGAAAAAAGCCAAAGCAAATCAAGCGTTTTTGGCCGCAACAATCACAAAAAAACCCCTCTGTGATTATATACTTATACTACTTTATGAAAAAAATAAAGTTAAAAGTTAGGGGAAACACATGCAGAACACAGCAACATGCAAGACGTGTGACTTGTTTACTCACCTGAACTTTGACTTGGAAATTTTCTGACTGAAACATAAATAAGTGACAAGTGAGACTTTTATTTTTCCTTATTCCTAATTTTACTGCGTGAACATTAAAAAAAACATGGTGATGTGCATTACGCACTCTAAACAGTGTCTGGAACATGTAATATTTAATCATTGTACCAATAATTGTGTGTGTGTGTGTGTGTGTGTGTGTGTGTGTGTTTACCACAGAGGGCCACAGCATTTCTCTTCATCTTTCTCCGTGTTGACAGATTCAGTATCACTCCCCGGAACACTCGCTGCAACGTCACACACATCTCGTCACACACACTTGAAAAACACACTCGCATGTTCGCACTTGCCCGAAACCACCATCTTCTCGTTTACTGTTTCCAAAAGAAACCCTGGTCCGGCTATCGGACACACGTCACAGCAGGGTCTGATCTAGATTGGTTAGATCTCTAACTAGGAAGCAGGAGAGTAGCCACTGGTCTAGCCCTGTTCTAAACACAGTGGAGGCCCTTTTCCACAGACAGGGTGCTGTACCTGGAACCGTTCCACACATTTCCACTGCAAGAGAGCTGGTTCTCCAAACACACGGCGATGTCAGTGGTTATGGGGTGGCATCGTTTTGTTGCCATGACAACAGCTTGAACTGTTATTTACACAACCACTGTGAAAGTGTGAATATTGCGCTAGTAAATCAACGGTCCGAGGGGGGGGGGAAAAGTGTCGCTAAATAAAAGCTACACGGCGCGTTTCTGCCGTTTGTGATTGTAACCTCGGAGTCCGATTATGTCTGATTCTGTCTCTTTGGCGGAAATGTGAGTCACTTCTTAAAAAAATGTTTATATTCTCTGAACAAGCAGCAGCACCATGTCGGCGGAAAAAGGCGGCACTTTTTTTTTTTTCCCCTTAGAAATCAACTCATGTATCCCAAATGCCAGTGTCTGAGTGCTGAGATTATTATACTCACAAAGAAGTCTGGGTGAGAACATTTAAAAGAACAATTTTACTCTCCCGGGAGTCTCTCTGAACCCGTCGCGGCTCCCAAGAACAAACAGCACAGGCAAAATAATAATAACAGTCGTTTACATATTGTGTCCAACCCATTCTTTATTCTGAGTAAATCACCTGCAGCACGTGGTTTACAGCCTGTTACTCAGATTCTTAATACATCTGGGCCACAATCACTGGAGTGCACACCTCTGTATAAACCAACACAGTGTAATAAATAGAGTTTATTAAAGGTAGCACACACACACACACAGATCCTCAGCCACTGACAGTAACACTATCACTATCAAGTAGTAGTTTTTGTGATTAAAACAGTGACTGCACATGAACTCTGGCGTTTGGGATACAGTGAGAATCATCAGCATGCAACATCACGCCGTCATCAGAAAACCATTTCGTCACAAAGTTCTGAGCTCTTCTGATCTGTCCGATCGTGTCTCGTTGCTCAAACAGGGTTCAGTCTTATGTTTTGAGGATGTTGGGTTTTTTTTTTTTGTTGTTGTTTTTTTTTTTTGATAGAACACGATTTTGGAGGTTTTCTCAGGACGGCGCTGATCGGATAAAAAGCAGTCGTGTGTGTGTGTGTGTGTGTGTGTGTGTGTGTGTGAAGAGTGGAGCTGTGTGTCTCACCAGTCATAAGTGCAGGAACAGAGAATGATTAAAGTATCTGTTAAACCCTGATTGAGTGAGAGGATAAATATGCAGCTCGTCTCTCTCTCTCTCTCTCTCTCTCTCTCTCTCTCTCTCTCACACGCTCCCTCTCTTTTTCCCCTCTCTCTGTCTTTCCTCTGTCTCTCTTCCTCCTTCTCGCTCTCACCATTTCTGTCTCTGTCTCACTCGTCTTTCTTGCTCCTCTTTCCTTCTCTCTTCCTCTCTATCGCTCCTTCTCTCTATCTCTCTATTAAGATTGCTTTTGCTTTTTTTTCCTTCCCCCCCCCACTCTTTCTGGCTCTCTCATTTTGTACCTCTCTCTCTCTCTCTCACACACCCCCAATCTGTGTCTTTTGATCTCTCACTTTCATCATTTAATGAAGTGAGAAGTGATATAACAAGTTTTTAGTAATTGTAATAAAGGTCTTTTGAAAATTCAAATTATCTCTCTCATTTTCTCGCATTATTGAATTTTCTTTTGTTTTCTTCCTTCGTTTCTTTTCACTTCTCTCTCTCTTTCCTCCACTTTGTGTGTGTGTCTCTCTCTCTCTCGCTCGCTCGCTCCCCCCCACCCCGTGTTGGCTCTGAGTGCTGACACAGCAGTGTTGGATGTACAGTGTGTGATGGCTTCAGGAACTGCTGAGCTGAAAGCCTTTTTGGCCCCATTCTCTCACTTTTAAAAAGAGAAAAAAAGAAAGGTGTTTTTTTTTTTTTTTTTTTCCTCAGAGGTGACCTAACACTTTTATTGGGGAATGTTTGCTTTCTGTTTAATCTGCTTTTTTTTTTCTTTCTTTCTTCACAGCACAGTGTGAGAAGATATGAGAGTGATGGAGTGCAGAACTGAGCAGGGTCTGAAATGAACACACACCAAACACAGGTCAGACGGCAGCTCGGGTGGAGCACACGGTGACGGGGTCAGGGCGTGACAGGAACAAGGCCGCGGAGTGGCTGTTTGTTCTGCTGCTTAGTGTCGTATCATCACTGATCACAGATATTTTATGTTGTGTATTAGCTTAAACATGACCTCGCAAAACACAAAAGCTAGAAGTCTTGCGACCTGATTAGTGATCTGCATCATTTTTAATGATTTTAATGGAAAAAATGGATTTTGAGAAGATAAATGTTCATCTCAGACCCTGACACGAGTGAGCGAGCGAGCAAATACTAGAGAAATCTACAACAGCAGGCAGAACGATGGGGGAGGAGTCAAACGCATGTGAAGCAACACAAAACATAGAAACATGCACGCACACACACACATACACACACACACATATTCTCTTTCCTGTGTTTCTTTCTTCCTCATAAACATAAGCACGTTCTAATCCAGATGTCACACACAAACACTCGCGTTATCCCAAACACACTCCCTCCTCACACACACACACACACACATTCAGACACACTACCAACATATCGCACAGTCGCACTGCTTGGGGGGAAGTGTGTGTGGATTTACCGTGAGTGTCAGAAGAGTGACTGAACCAGCCTAACCCTTTCTTCTTCTTGTTCATGATGTCGGCGAGCGTGACCCCTGAGCCAGCCGCCGGGCCGCGCCACACAACAGGGAAGCGCACCGATTCACACACACGCAGCACCAACACAAGAGTGAAAGAGCAAGTAATGAGGCTGGATATCGCGTTAGAGCACAGACCATCCTCGGCTGCGCCTCCAGGAGCCCCTGCAACGTCTGCGACGATTCCAGCTCCCGACCAGACGCGGGCGGATCGGCGATAAACTCGACTGTACTCGACTGCAGTGGTGTTAATCAGAGTTAATCACTACTCCATCACTAATGCTGCGAGTCATGGTGTACGGTGAAGATGAATCCTGGCGAGACTAATGTTCCCCAGATGAACCTGCTACTCTTAAACCTGTGTTCATATTTAAATATGTTATAGCCATACATTAATGAAGTGTGATTGGAAGCAAAATGGGTTGCCATGGTTGCAGTTTCTACACCAAATTGGGCGAAAGCAAGTCTGCGGGGGTTTTTATTTGATTTTTGGGATGGTTTAAGAACAGGATCTTGTTTTGAAGCCAATAAACAATATCCACAAACATCGCATCGTTTTGGCAAACAGGGAAAAGGGAAAGCGTAGCTACAACCTACAGAACCATTTCTGTTGGAGTGGGAACTGTACATAAAGGAGACACAAGGGAAATGTGAGTAAAACAATACTTATGTTTCTCTTCTCCACCAATGAACATACGAACTTAAACTATTGCGGTGTCAGTGTCGGACTAGTTTCAGGTCTTTTTGTGTACTTTCTTTTGTGAGGTTTGTGGAGACTTGGCAACCCTGAATTTGAATCCTGACACCTGAGCACTTCTCAGTGTAGCACAAGTCAGGAGCTGGAATCTGGCAGAAATGTGGACAGACGTTGACACGGAGGAGGCGGCCGGGCACCGGTGGGTTTAAAGCATACATGACATCAATAATAACAACAACAACTAAACAACGACAACAATAACAACAATAAACACTGCAGGCGTGAGTGGTCTGGTGTGCTGGAGAGGGACAAGAGGAAGATGAGAGGTTAGTCACAGAAACCATCGATGAACACCGTGATAATACTGATGTGGTTTCCATCCATATGGTTTTTATTCATAAATCCTCAGTGTTTTGCAACTCACACAACCTGACAGACCCGGCAGTTATAACGCAATAATTATCACTGGTGATTAAAGGCTACAGGATTACATAAGGCTGATTAGGGTCAGTGTGAGGTGAAAATTTAACGTCTTATTCGTAAGTTTAAAAAAAAAAAAAAGCCTGAGTGAAAATTTGAATGGAAAAAAGTTTGAACAAATCGTCTAAACGTTGAATGAGGTGTAAAATTCGGGTAAACAGAGGCGACGGACAGGAATGGATTCGGCTTTTTGGAGTAAATGATGATGTCTGTAGCCGACTGCTCCGAAATCTGCGAAACATTTGGATGGAAACGTCCGTAATGGCACGGTAAAGTGAAAGCCATGGCGGTTAGACACGGTGAGGATGATAAACACAGAGGATTAATGTGCTGATGAGGTCGATCTGAGGAACGTCGTGAGACCTTCTGATACCGTTTCTGCTGTTTGCCGTAAAGCTTCAGTTGTCAGAAAATTGCAGAGTGAGCCGCAGATCAAAAGTAGGAGTTTTCTCAATCTTCCAGTTTCCTCGTTTATGCGTGTAATCAACTGGGATCTGTTTCAGTTCCTACCAGTCTAAAATATGGAGCATTAGAAGAGCAAGGCAGGAGGGTCTCAACAACCGAAACATTTGTAGCTAGCTAGCACTACTGTGTGTTTGTGAAATGAGACACGAATGAGGAAAAACTGCAGTGATCACTGTTTCTCTGTGCAGTGTTCAGGGAGCGAATGTAGAGCTTCAGGACTCGTTTATACATTTTCTGTGATATGTTTTCCTAACACTGAGCCCCGGCACGCTAACACGTGCTAACAACTGACCGATGACATCGGCTCATAAACGTTGTAATGATGTGCTTTCTAACCAGTGAAATGGTTTGGATGCATTGATCTGGAACGTGCGCTGTAAATCGCTGTAGTTTAACTCTTCCCTTAGCGTGTCGAGATGGTGTGTGTCGTTTAAACACTTCTAAGCCTGTGGGTTTGATGATAAAGCCGTGGTGTAAGCATGAACGTTTTGCGCGTGAGCTCGGAGTCTGAACGACGTCTGCGTAAATCTGCTCGCTGTGAAAGAGGATTCGGATTAGGCTTTTCTTCCGCCGAACTTCTATTCTTTCCATGTGCGCTCTTCCTCCTGCAGCGCTGCCAAACGCTGAGCCAACAACCTCCCGCACTCAGTACAACGCGAGCACAGCTGGTCTGGAGCTCAGGAAGCCGGGGCTCAATACACTGGAGCTTTTTTTTTTTAACATTTAAACTGCATCTGCGAGTTACTTAACGGCTGAGTCATGCTCGTCTTTACCTTTAACTTTAGACGGATATATTTACGTAAATTTGATACGTAAAAAAAAACAAAAAAACAACAGAACTATACTCGAGTTGTACTGAAAAATCGTCCGATGCATGGGTGTTGGGGACCTACGGTTGTGTTTGCTCCCATCTTCCTCGTCCTCGTTGTCAGGGTCGATGTCCTCGGCCTGTGTGATCCAGTCCAGGTAACCCATCAGGTCCTCCTCCATCTGCTGCTTCTCACGGAGCTTCTGGAAATCTCCGCGGGCCTTCGCCTTCTCTCGCTCCTTAGAGAACTCACTATGCTCACACACACACACGCACACAAATGCACAGTGATAAGTGCACATATGTGCAAACATACACACACGCACGGCGGCACAGAGGAGTGTCCACATGCATGTACACAAGCATGAGCATGCACTTATTTATTTTCTCCATCATACTGCACACCATAAATCAAAATTTCCTGTCTGACGATCAAGAACAACGTTTACAACGAGTCTCTTTCTCTTACTCCTTCACCATCCCATCTGACTATTGTTTAAGAGTTTAATGAAACTCGCCTCGCACGCTGCGCACCAGAGCCTCTATGACAGAAATAATAACGCATGGCCTCTCTGGCCTTCCATATAAAGGAGAGTCAGGCAGTTGTGCACTCTCCACTTTACAGCACTGTGCTCTAGCTCACTTCCTGTTTCTACCAGCAGGTGGCCTGCACGTCTTCTCCTAGTAACAGCCACCCCGCTAGAGGTCACGCGGTGAACATGGCTTTAAGCATCCTTCACCCAGCCGCATACGACGTGCGCTCCACACTTAATCTGAGTCAAGAGATTACACGAGTCACGGCTCGAGCGATGAGTCAGAAACTCTAAAATAACCGGATCGAGTACGCTGTGAGACAAAAGAGGCGAAGAATAGGAATCGCTGCTATATACAAGTGTGTGTGTGTGTGTGTGTGTGTACGCACAGTCTCTCCAACTGCCTCAGTTTGCCCTTGTCTATAGGACACACTTGGTGTGCATCCAGATATATGTGTGTGTGTGTGTTTGAGGAAGAGTATTAATGTCTCCACAGTGAGAGGAAACGCTGAGAGAACTGAAGGCCGGGGCAATGAGATTAATTTCAGCCGAGGACACTGTTTGTGTGGGTGTGTGTGGGGTGGGTGAAGATCAGCAGAGGAGAGGGGGGGAAAAAAAAGAAAAGAGAAGATGAGTGAAGCGGACAGAGAAAGGAATGGACAAGAAAGAAGGAGAGGACGGAAGTTAAGGAGAAAGTAACAGAAGAGAGGTGAGGAGGTCAGGGAGCATGGGCTTGTCACGAGGTGTGTAACCCAAACGATTGTCTGGGACGATGCCTTGGGCCAGTGGTGTGGCGAGTGCGGTGCAACGCTTCTTCAATTTTCTACTCGAAACTAGTTTCTGCTTGCAATTGGTTTCCATTTACTGTTTGGTGCACAAAAGAAAACCTTTTAAAGTCTGTTCCACCTTATCCTGTCATATACAACCTGTCATTAAATGTGTATCGAGGCAGATAAATCAAGCTTGGCAGGAAGTAGCAGAAGATCGTCGATGCCTGAGGTGAGTGTACGTAGTTACAGTTACGCTGCATTCGATTAGAACTCATAACATCGTAACTAGTCATTTCTGACCTCCGACCAGGAAAAACCAAAGAAAATGCCCCCTCGACTCGGAATTCGTACTCCTGACCTCGAGATGGTCTTCACAGTTCCGAGTTCAGCAAGTGACGTCGACTCACAGCATCGGCAGCAAACAAAGTAGCACTTCTTTACTTTTAAACGAGTTACAGAGCACTGGATTCACACGTTTACTTTAAAATTGATCAACATAAAGCCATATTTGCTCAGTAAATCTACATCACTGACTCTACTGACTTGCTGTTTTAAAGAGAAGAATATACATCACTCATCACCGTTATCTCTCTAGCTCGTTGCTAACAAAAGATCAACATGGAGGCATCCATGGTTTTTCCCCACTTTGCAGCTCGAATGCACAGAAATCGAAAATGAGCGAGCTCCAATGTCCCGCTTTTGAGGTAAGTCGAATGCATCGTTAGCTTGCATTGCTAATCTGCTGGACAGTGCACACCCACAAGTTGTGAACAGTAGCGGTTAGCAGCTCTCACTCCCTAAAGCTGTTCTGCCCAAAACAGAAACAGCTCTAAATCAATCTCTACTGAATCATTAGCTGCTTTAAATAACTCACTCACATGTGGAATTTTTGATCATGTATTGATGAGATGTGCATGTCAATTTTGCAGTAACATGATTACGTCTGGAAGGACGATGTACTTCTTAACATCTTTAGCAAATCCTGTAGTGTACAGGTGTGGAGATGTGTGAAATCACAGGTTTGGTGATGTTAAAGCTTTAAGATGATAGAAAGAGCACTCTGATGTCTCCCTTCCTCTGTAATACCCCCTCCCCCCCGCTTCACTCAAGGCTGTTTGTACTTTGTGTTACAGTCTGCTTCAATTTCCTTTGTGCATGTTTCTCGACTTTGCTAATTCACTCTCTCACTCTGCCCTTCAACTGTCTAAAGTCTGTACGTCTCCTCTTAACTTCCTGATGTCACGTCCTTGTCTGGAAATGGAAGTTAAACTCCGCCAGGTGGAGGTGAGAGAACACCGAGGCTCAGCGTTTAGTGCTAACTGCAGAGTTCTCCACTGATCACACAAGTGACAGATTCAACATGAGGCTACTGATCTGAGAACAGCACTCAGTCTGCAAGATTACACTGTCATTCACTGCAGTCAGGTACACTTAAAGCAAGAGTTCAGAAACTAAACACACCCAACACACACCTCTAACCCACTAAACACACCCAACACACCCCTCTAACCCGCTAAACACACCCAACACACGGCTCTTACCCACTAAACACACCCAACACACCCCTCTAACCCGCTAAACGCTCCCAACACACCCCTCTAATCCGCTAAACACACCCAAAACATGGCTCTTACCCACTGAACACACCCAACACACCCCTCTAACCCGCTGAACACACCCAACACACCCCTCTAACCCGCTAAACACACCCAACACACGGCTCTTACCCACTAAACACACCCAACACACCCTTCTAAACACACCCAACACACGGCTCTTACCCACTGAACACACCCAACACACCCCTCTAACCCGCTAAACACACCCAACACACGGCTCTTACCCACTGAGCACACCCAACACAAGGTTCATGACGAAAAAGGAGCCCAAAATGATCAGACTAACAAAGTAGGTCCACGGCATCTCCTGGCCAATAGCGTCGTTCACCTGCAGGAATCCAAAGAGCAGTGTTACCCCAAACAGAGAGAAATAGCCAGACAGGAGGAGAGGAATCCCCCAACGCCCAGAGAGTGAAAGAAGATGAGGGAAAGACCACGTTAGAGGCAGACAGAGAGAATGTGTGAAGTACAGAGAGTGCGAGAGACAGAGGAGTCGGGAGTGAAGAAAGCGAGCTTCTCACCCACTCAACACTCCCAGAACAAGGTTCAGGACGAAGAAAGAGCCGAAGATGACCAAGCTCACAAAGTAGACCCAGGGCAGCTCCATCCCCATCGCATCATTCATCTGAGAGAGACAGAGAGAGAGAGAGAAGGAAGAATACAGGGAGAAGAATACAGAATAGAGAAACAGGAGAGAAGAGAAACAGATAGAAGTAGGATGAAAACATCAGTCACGGAAGATAAAAGATCCAGAGAGAAAAGTCATGCAAAGCAGTGGTTTTATGCTGATTAAGATTCTGATTGGTTAGAAGGTGCTGATTAATCTTATTCCTATAACAGCAGCTCTGACAGTATTGCAGCTGCAAAACATGTTTCTTTGCATCAGGTCTGATTATTTTCCTAAAGCAGCACACCCCATTTTGTTTTATTCCTTACATTATACTCATCTAGTCTGGTTATTTAAATATGTATTTTTTATTTTATTTTTTATTGTTGGATATCCTCCCCTGGATTAGTCATGTCCAATTCCCTGCCTATAGCTGAACCGCAAGTCGCTTTGATTGACAGTGGGGAAAGGAAGAGAATGCTCTTTTGGTCTTGCAGCCACAGATGTTTGTGGAACCATCGGGATTCATGATCTGATGATGATAAGGCAAAACATCAGACAGCTGCGCCACATTAATTTTTTTTTTTTTTTTTGGTTTTTAATGGATCTCGCATGCTGTGACTCCATATTGAGTTGAAGAAACACAGCGTGTGTTAATGAGGAGTACAGTTGCAGGCAGAGTGAGATACAGAGCAACAAATGTCAGCCCTGAAATAGAATCTCTGATCTATGCGGAGAAAGAGATGTGGAGAGCCCACACGCTATCACTGCCTTGCTGGAGGAAGGGTCCGGTGTGCTCTGGAGCTCTGGCGCAAGGTTAGTGGTGGGCGGGAGAAAGAGAGTGAGAGATTTGTCTCTCTCTCTTGGCTTTTTTGCTGCTGTGTGTGGGCTGTGAGCCATCTCACCATCTCCTTTATGCTGATCCAGAAGGAGGAAATTCTAATATTTCAGAGAATCACCTGATGTGAGAGCAAGCTAACAAAATGTGGAAAATCTATCAATTATAGTTCCTATCCACACACATACAGGTATTGTTAACAATGTTTTGTTTTGTTTTTCTCTGCGTTTTGGTCTCCCACCCACACAGAAATGCCATTTAGCTTGCTGTAAATGAAGCCTTTTGAAAACAACCTTCAGAATGGAGACATTATAAGACTTATATATATATTTTTTGTGTGTGTGTGTGTGTGTGTGTGTGTGTGTGTAGACATGACATCTATATTTTTGAAAACACTGATATGACAGCATACACTCTGGTTTGTGTATGTTATGTATGTGCTAGGACTCCCTTTATCATGGCTACTGACCAGGTTGTCCAACATGAATCCTTGTGTTTGTCTTTAATTCTTGAACTTTCAGCCCTGTTTGTGTTGTGTTCTTCAAACCCACGCCTCCATTTAGACAGCAAAAAAAAAAAAAAAAAACAGGAGAACTTGCTGATTTAAAACAAGTCGTGCAGCTGCATTAGGGATCAGTTGCAGGTGTGTGCTGACGTGAGGGAAACGACCTGCCAGAAACAAACGGTCCAATCTCAACACGACGTGGGACAGAGCAGGCACCCGAGTGAGCTTCGTTGGGCTGAAATGGCCAAATCCTCCAGATGTTTACAGGAGATGTCTACATGGCCAGGTCAGGATAGGAGAATGTTTTCCAGAACAACAGAACAAAGGTGCTGGGACTGAGTTTCAGGTCATGAGCTGACATCCATGATGTGATGTTTGCCAGAACACTGACGTAGGTTATGATTTAAAAAATATTCACATCATAAAGGACACGTGAGCGTATGATCTGAATGGATGTCTATGTAGTGTATATTTAGCTCACGTGCACGCGTTGGGGGGGGTAATTAACTACGAGTAGCCGTGTACAGAGCAGCGCGGAGGGGGAAGCGTATTGACACACGTGAATCGCACGTCTTACAGAATTAGTGTGTACTTAAATATTGGTTGAAGTCCGTGAGATGAGAGCCTTAGGAAAGCTTTTAGTGTGAATTGGCCTAAATGCAGCACAGCGTGATTAAACTTTACTTTACATTTTCTACCTTTACTACATTTAAAGTCCCTGTGCGACTCTCGTTGTAACTTTATATCTGTTTTTTTTTTTTTAACCACTCTATTTATATCTACTTAACATAAAAAAGGAACAATGAGAAAATGAGAAAGGACAGGTAAGAGTAACTCAGAAAAGCTCCAGTCAGTTCTCCAAACCTCTGATGAACAGCTAAGAATGCAGTCATGTGAGCGACACTGACCCAGCAGGGGAGGAGTGGGGAGTGTTACACAGCAAACAGCCTGTTCTGTATCATTTAATAATAATAATAATAATAACTGATATCTGTAATAGTGCCTTTGTCAATCTCAAGAGAACAAAAGAATTACCCACAGAGAGATAACTTGGCTTACTATCACTCACTAAATAACACTCAGAGAATAAAACGCTGAACGCAGCGGTGTGACTGACCCAGTACAGCACGTCTGTCCAGCCCTCCATAGTGATACACTGGAACACCGTCAGCATGGCAAACAGGAAGTTGTCGAAGTTGGTGATGCCGCCGTTGGGGCCGTGCCAGCCTTCTCTGCACTCCGTATTGTTCAGGATGCAGGTACGGCCGTGACCGTTCACTGCACAGGGAGCCGGGTCGTCCCCTGCTATAAAAGCTACACACACACACACACATTGAAGAAGAGAAAAGAAACCTTACCATATTGTATACACACCTGTATAATCTGTCATTAGAACGATTTTTCTGCTCTATATTACAGTATAACTGTGTTGTTCACTTTTATAAACACTACAATACACTCGAAACAATAACGCGTGAGTAAAACTGAACCTGGGAGCCTAGCTGGCAACTCGACCGCATGTCGAGCCTGCGTCGCTGTAACCTGAAGCTAAACCCGAAACCCACCTGTCCCAGCTATATAGCAGGTTGCGTGCATTTTGCCGATGAAGAGCTCAAGGCCGATGATGGCGTAGATGATGATGACGAAGAGGACCAGCAGAGCAATGTGGAGAAGAGGAACCATGGCTTTAATGATGGAGTTCAACACTACCTGTAAACCTGCAGGTACACATACACGACTTGTTAGGTGATTGTAGTGATGACATATAATATGCACTGAGCTGCCGGGTTATTAGGTAGTAGACACGTGCACATAATAAACGGGCAACTCGGTGGATGTTATGGGCGATTAGCATGCGGTATATTCTGTATCACTGTGAATCATGAAAATATATTCAAGTGACTTCAAGTGTTTGCAACACTATATGCAGTATTTTTCCCCACACCCCTAACGTGTATATCGTGTGTGTGTGTGTGTGTGTGTGTGTGTGTGTGTGTGTGTGTATTTCAACTGAGATATTTTCAGGGAAATTCGCACGTACATAAACGCCGCACACGGCAGTGTGCTTCGGTGCTCAGAGTTTAACAGCTTGTTCGGAGTGAACACTCCTGGGGACATGAGTGAGAGCCGCCATATGGCCATGTGGCGTAGCTGTGTTCACATCCACCCTACGGTGGGTTTCCGCGGTGTGGGGCGGCCAACATAACAGCGTAACAGCCACAACCCCCACCCCCGTCACCCGCGTTCAGCGTGAATCATTTCAGACAAGATTTACGCAAGTTAAGGTAACGTTTAAAAGCGGAGATCTATCACGAGAATGTAATAAGTGTCAATGGTCACTCACTAGGTACTCCTGAGACCAGGCGAAGGGGTCGCAGCACCCTAAAGGCTCGCAACGCTTTGACGTCGAAACCTCCCGGTTTGCCTCCATGGCCGTGTGAGGAGGGGGCGGGGCTTCCTGCTGCCTGCTGACCCCCTTCTTTGGTCAGAACTTCTAGGGTAACACTGAACAGTCTGCAGAAACACAATGGACATGTCACGCTCTGCGAGAAAAAACAAAACCTTACATTTATTAAATTCATCTGTTTGATACACTTTCATTTGTTGGTGCGCCAAATAGTTTCATGATGTATCAGACGGTTCTTCATAAGAATACGGATATTTTTACTGTCATTGTACAAGTTCAGTGCAGATTTCGCTGAGTTTTTTTGTGCGCTTTTTTTCTGGAAAACTACTTACGAAATTGTAATCGCAAAATCCTGGCAGGACTGACGATGACATTCGATATGAGAGTATGCCAGGTTTAACAGATTATCTCTGTTACTCGGTGTGAATAATGCTATTCATCACTATTTTAGCGTAACAGATTCTAAATGGCTTAAACGCGACTAATGTACCATTGTTCCCTGCGGCTAGTTAATCTAAATTAGCAGATAAATTTGTGCTAAGATTAGCATGGCTACAATATTTGCTCTAGCTTTACAGGTTAGCATGAATGTGTTGAATGTTATCAACTACATTGAATTGTTAATAATAATAACTTTTTTAAAAAAAAAACAGGTAAGAAATCTGAGTAAGAACTGTTAACAGATCAAACGATAAGTGAGAGTTGGTATGGTATGAAAGTGAAAAATGGGGAAAACACTGATCGATGGGAGTCATTAAGGAATCGCTGATGTCAGAACCCTGAACATTTCATTATTAATCCGACCATTAAACAGTGAGTCTGTAGCATTTACACATCGTTAACACCATCAGTCTGGGAGACAGGAGACAGGAAGACCGAGATACTTCTGCGTAGTCTAAAAACACAGCGAGTGCACCTGTCCGTCTCCTGGGCCGTACCTGTACTGATACTGAAACGAGGGAAGAAGGGATGGTGCAGAAGAAGGAAAAGAGGCTGAGGCACAAGTGTGTGGGGAAGAAATAGAAAAGAGAGGATGGAAGAACAGGAATATTACATGAATGACTAAAAAAACAGACAATGATGATATACGCAGAGAAGGAAAGAGGAAGAGGGAAGGAAGCAAAACAGAGTGATGAGGAATGGATCGTTATTCCAAAAAGAGGCGAGTATGGAGAGATGGCAAGTCATTCTATCAGCGAGGAGACTTGATGTTATTCCTCGTGTCTTTTCTGGGTCATATAGCTGCTTGAAGAGCTCTGTACGTGTGTGTGTGTGTGTGTTTAGGGAGCATGACTATAGCAGAGGAGGAGGAGGAGCTCACACAAAGAGAGAGAGAGAACTGATTTTCATTCGGAAGATGACAGGGAAGAAAGACGAGTGAACATGTGACTGTAGTGAATTAACGCATCAGATCCTGAGATCAGGACCAGACTGAAAGCACCTCTCAATAAAGCTGATATACTCACTCTTGGCACAGCAGGACCTGCATGACATCACCCCACACAAACACACACACACAGAATTGTCTCACTCTCTCTCACACACACCACCGACCTTCAGCAAAACTCCATCTTTTTATGATTCATCAGACTTTACTGACTCTGACTCGGCTACCGCCCGTGTGTTCAGAGCTCACCGAGCGTCACAATTGTATCTGGATAAAGATTACACACATCAGGTGTAAATGCACCAAAGACGCATTTTTCTGAAGAGTTTGTAATTCCCCAAATTCAGAGAAACGGCTCGAAGTTCCCGCCTGCGTTCCACAGATCGATTCATCCGAATGAGCAGCGTGACGGGTTTCATCGGTGGAGCAGTGCATTATGAGTGTGTCAGGAGGTTTAGGTTCTCGAATGTAGTTTTTAGACAGACGGATATATTTAGTCTATACTTAGTTACCAAAATGCATCTCGGCCCTCTTGTGTGCATTTACACCTGCATGTCTGCGTAAATGATCCCCCATCCTGATATATCCGTGCTGTTCATTATGCAGAAACAACTCGGTCTCAGCTCTGAAGGCAACAGCGGCAGGTGTTCTTCAGCCTGCTCATGGTGTGTATTTAATACCCTCCGTGTTTTCCCGAGCCTGTCCACTACTCTGTATTTTTAATACAAACTGTCTTGGATGTTTATTTCATGTCGTGTGTGCTGGCAGAAACAAGCTCGTTTTTCTCAAACGTTCAATTTGTACGTCATTAAAGAAAGTAAGTGGCGGAGGCTGTTCTGGTTTTATCTACAGAAGCAGAAGAAGAGGAGCTGTACCAAGGCGTCCAGAATGCAAGAAAAACCTTACAACTCATAAACCGATAAAGTGCGATCGCATCAAATACTGACCTGGTTTAGTTTATCACTCTTTCCTACTCTTTATATTCCTTTGGGGTTTTTTTTTTTCGTACAAACTCTTTATTTCAGTGCTCCCTGAGGCGAATCCCTTCACATGTGGCTCCGACCTCTGCACAGCACCTCGTTTAACCCTGTTTGCTGTTGATCTTTACGTTTGGAAGTCGTCTATTTTTACATTTACATTTAGTATTCTGCTTGCATTCTCTTGTTTCCTGCGTCTATAAACTGGCAGGCTAAAGATACTCGGATGTTTTCGAGCCAGAAAAAGACGGCTTTGAGCGAAGCTGCTGTAACAGGCAGCGTACCGGTGATCACTGAGCGTCCCTCGGGACACACTTACCCAATGACGACGATGACAAAATCCAGCATGTTCCAGCCATTCCTGACGTACGCGTTCTGATGCATGACTAATCCGTACGCTATGATCTTTAGGAAGGTCTCGATTGTAAAAATGATGAGGAAGGCATATTCAACTGTTTCCTGGAATACAGAGAGATTTGGGGGGGGGGGAGAGATGTGGAGATAAATTACCATTACAGTGTGATATGATCATTTACAAAATTACTACCAAAATGATTCTTCAGTCAAAGTATTTAGCAAGACAGAGCAGAGTTCTTTACATTTCACCAAAATATGTAAATGAGTGCTGTCCTCATGTCTCCTTCTGAACAGGAAATGTGTCAAATCTAGCTAAGCAGCTTCTTCCTGAACACAACGCTGTGCAGCGGTGACATTTTGAAATGATGTTCCTTTACACCTGATGGTCAGAAGATGCTGTTTGTAGACACTTGTATTTGGCAAACATACACACAGGCCGGAGGAAGACAGAAAAGAATGAAGATAGAAAAGAATGTTTCAAAACCTGGAGCAGCGCGTCTGTGTTCAAATGAGTTTCCCATCTAATCTCCAACAAACACACCTACAGCAAAACGTCGGGGCGCGTTAACGTGTTTTCTGATGGATGTGAAAACGTCCCTTTGAACTTGATACAGTCTGGAAGTTTATCAGTGTGAAGCGCTGACGCCTCTCTCTCCCTACCTCAGGGATTACACTCAGATAGTCTGGACCCAATACGGTCCAGATTACAGTCTGATTACACGAGCTGCCGGACCGACGGCTGTCGTTTCTGAACGATCAGGCAATTTCTTTATAAATCAGAATGTCTAACTGTTGTGAAACTGTTGTGGTGTAAGAAGAATAAACCACTGTGTGGCATGCTGTTATAGGAAAATAATCAGTTATTGGGGTGGTAACAGTAACTCTGCTTCATCACACCACCCTGTCGTTGATTATTTTCCTATAACAGCAACACACACAGGTTTTTCTTCCCTTGTTATTATCACTTATTATATTAAAGGTTGGATTTGTAACACACACATTTGCAAAACTAGAGTAACTATTGCCAGCGCAATAACAGCCTGCAACACAAAACCGCACACACACACACACACACACACACACACACACATATACATACAGGAAAGTGGTAATGTTCTAGACCACGGTGCTGCTGCAACGGATGTGGTAACACACATTCAGCCAAAGCGTGGGTTTGTATATGAGTGTGAGTGAAGCGAGTGGTTTCTGGTTTAACTGTTACTAAGAATGTGTGTGTGTGTGTGTGTGTGGTTTGTAAATCTGGTGCTAAAGTGAGACACAATATCTCAATATCTGTCATACAGGATGTTAAACATCACACACTCACACAGTGCAGAAACGAACATGTGCACAACCTACAAAATGACATTTACATGTACTGTACATATGCACGCGTGTATGCACAATTACACACACACACACACGCATGTTCCCCTTGGAGGCCAATTCGCCGACCATCTGCTCAACCCACACAACCTTTGGAGTTTCGGGAATAATACGACTCCTCGTGGACCTGCTTCACTTCTGTAACAATCATGATTAAATGTCCTGTTATTGCTCCGCATAAAAGCCTGACTAATTCGTCCACACACACACACACACTTCTGGTTTGTGTGACGCATTTTCTGGACTACTCTGGCTCTGCTTAGAGAGAAAAAAATCAATATAGATGCCACTTTGTTATATCAGTAGCATTACTGTAACTAAATACACTTCCCCTGTAACCCCTAGTGCTACATTAAACATGTTTATACTGAAATGTTTGTGATGTGTTTAGTGATTCTGGTGCAGATTTCTGTGGTTGCTGCTGTATTTTCATTATTCCTGTGAGAAGTTAGCAGTTGCGTGTTGCAATGATATCACGGGAGGACGCTGTTATGTTACTGCTAGCGAAGGTTGCGTGTTAATTATGAAGATCAATATGCAAGTCATTCAGGGTGGAGGTTTCAGGACAACAGACCAATAAACATTACCAAATGAACATTTGTATATATAATGTTAATGACGTTATGATAGAAAATGCCTTGTTCGTGAGAAACGAAGCGGGAAGAAACATCTCTCCGGTGAAGTGAGGGCTGCAGTAAGTCAGGATGACGTAAAGGGCCGAGTTTCTATCTGAATCTGGAAGATCTGGCCCAGATGCTTCAGAACCTTTTCCACTCGGGACGGATGTGAGCGGTAAGAAAATCGTAGCAGGCGTTTTTTATTTATAGGACAGCTGCAACGTGGCCGAGTGGGAGCTATGAGAATAGAATGCTACGGTTTGCTGATTTTATTGTTTTTATTTGTGTGTTCTACAAAACAAACAGCTGTAGAAGAAGCGTCAGCTAGAGGAGAAACATGCTGTACATGTGCCTTATGTTTTAGAAAAGACAGTGACACAACAACAAAAGTGCTGGTGTGGAGAAAAGCCCTGCCTTCCTTCACCAAGATATCTGTTTAAAAACACCACTGTAAGGCAGGAAGTTTGCTCTCAAGGTATCTAAGATGCTTAATTATTATTATCACTAATCAAACAAAAACACAGTGTGATGGTGTTTGGAATGTTCCAGAAAAAGACATGACAGGCCAAATACCAAACGAAGCACTAAGGTTATTGTCTTGTGGTGTGATGGTTAGTGTCGTAGGCTCTGAGGCGTGACGTCTCCAGGTCGAGGCCCTGATCTTGCTTAGCTTTAGTTCTAGATTAAAATTGAAAAGTCCTATAAGACCAGCAGCTTGCATGAGATCTTGTAGCTCAACTAGATAAGCCTCTTGGCTCAGTCGAGCGGTCACTGACTTGAACCCTAGCCAAGTTCCCAGCACAAAAGTGCAGCAGAACTTTGTGACTTGTTGGTACAGTAGGTGTTGAGGAAGTTGCAGGAGATGAGCAGGACAAGTTTGGGACTTGTTGGTGTTGAGGAAGCAGGGCTGAAGTCTAGACTTGTATATGTGGCTTCTTATACACCACTGGTCACCAACCCTGTTCCTGGAGATCCACCTTCCTGCAGGTTTCATCTCCAACCAAAATGTAACACACCTGTTTTAGTTGATCAAGAACTTCTTAAGGCAATGATTAGATGGTCAGGTGGGCACCATTATGGTTGGAGCTAAAGTCCCCAGGGAAGTAGATTTCAAGGAACAGGATTGGAGTCCACTGGTGTATAAGATGCCATATAGTGTGAATTGAAAGACTTTGTTCTTCTATAATTAATTGTTGTAGGTTGTGAAACTGTAATAGGGTGTGTTGGCTTTATTTAAAAAACAATTTCACGGCTTATTTGCTATAAAAAAAAAAGAAAGAAACACCCATTTTGTGAAGATTATTCCATCAGATTGCAATAGTTTCTGGAATCTACATTAATGCTGACTCCTTTACCTACCTGCCATCTAATGCACTGAAAAACATGATATAAGGCTTATAAGAGTTTGGGTCTTCACCCAAGAGGAAAGGAAGTGTGGAAGACAGAGGATGTGTGCGCTACTGATGCCCAAGGTGCTTTGGATAACTAGATGTTGAGTGCTGAAACAAGCTCTTTACACACCATCAATTCACCAATTCAGTTCTGTTTCCTGTTGTCAAGCCTTCTGTTAAACCAAAAGTGCATTATCCACCCTCTGCAGGTGTCCTCCTGTAGCATGGTGGTTAGCACCATGACTTTAACAGTTGGAGATTGTTGGATCAAGCCTCACCCAGACTTTTTTTTTTTAACTACTGTGTATAAGATAACTATTAATACTAATTAATCAAACACCCATAAATATGCACCTTTCATACTTCCATTTGTAATATTTTCAAAAACAAGTAACAATCCAAATGACACCAGTCAGTCAGCCAGTCACTAATGGTGGCTTCCTTTATTGAGAGAAATTATGGGGACATAATGAGTGCTGCATGCTGAACATCATCTTTTGGGAGCTTATTCTCTTTGCCTCAAGCAAGTGAGACATTTTTTAAAGTCAATAGTCCAATACACAAAATGCAACTTTCCTACAATGGTGTAGTGGTTAGTGCTGTGGTCTTTGAAACATGACATTCCTGTTTCAAATCCACCTTTTGCTGTTAGCTTTAGGTTGGGACAAACAAAACCAAAAGTGAAAATTCCTATAAGACCAAACCCAACCATGAGATTCCGTAGCTCAATTGGATGAGCTGTGCCTCTGGGTGATGAGGTTACTAGTTCTAATACTCCCAATGTCTCTAAACTATAAAAAGCAATGGTTGAGGAGCCAATTGCATAAGGGGCATTGAGGAACATACATATGTCCAGAATGAGAGTGATGAAGGTTGAGGATTACTGTGGAACAAGAGATGTGGAGGAAGACACATGTCTCAACTACATGAGTAGCAAAGGTCAAGAACTCTAAAAATATACAAGTCTCTACTATCTGAGTGGCAAAGGTTGGGTACTCTGTGGCAAAAGGGGTGTTAAGAGAGCCATAAGTCTCCACTAGATGAGTGGTAAAGTGTGATGTGTCTAAGACACAATGGGTGCAGGTCCTCATGATCTGAGTGGCAGAGGACTCTCTGGTGCAAGACTAACAGATGAGAAAGTAATGGCAGGAAGCTGTGCAGAAAAGGATCAGGTGAAAGGATTTAAAGGAGCATGGTCTCCACTTTTAACATAGGAAACACTGTAAAACCACCCCATGTCTTTTTTTTTTGGTCCTCAGTCACACACTTCCTCCACACCAGCCCCAACTTCATCTCCTCACCTGCATTTCATTATCCACCACCACATTTAGGGGCAAGTGAGATTCAAACCAACAACCTCTGACTTCAGAGGCAGAGCTTTTGCCACAACGCCACAAACTACCACACATAGAAGAGTCACTCTCTTCTGTCTTCTGTCTTTTACAACTGGGAACCACCAAAAATAAAAATAAAAAAAATCAATCAAGCTATCTATCTAAGATAGCTAGCTAGATAGATGCATACATACACTTAAACCTCAAATGCTCAGTGAAAGGATTAGTCAGAGTTGCAAAATATTGCAACAGAGTGAATTGAACATACATCAGAGACCCGGAAGAGTAAAAATTAGATTTAAAGGAGGAAATAAAACGGAGAAATAAAAGAGGCAAAACATCCTCTCTCTCAGAATCAGAATAAAGGCTAAAAGTAAAGCCAAGACAGGTCATGTTTATCCTAAAACACTTCCATGCCGGGGCATAAAACCCTCAATGCCAACATTAGCTCATTCAGCTCTAAAATTCGAGACACTCAGATGTCAGTAGCTGATGCAGATTGACAGCTTACCGAGCTTGAGCCACAATGCAAATCTTTGCTGTCTGAAACCAAGCAACTTAAGGAAAAGCTGGGAAAACTGCTCTTGGAGAAAAAAACCTTCACGTCATCGGTTTCCCTAAATGATCAGAAGGATCACAGCCTACCTCATTCACCACACCCTTTTGCTCAGAGTTATCTGGAGCCCGTAAAGCTGCACACCCTCGAGCTAGAGTTTTCTTCTATTCCCAGGCAAAGATGATGTCGTTTGGCTAGCGTGATAACATGGGCAGCTGTATTACTAAGACTCTTCCCCGACCTCTCAGCAGATCTACAGAGACACCAGAGTGAGTTCAACTCGGTCAAGAACGATCTTCGCTTGCGTGCTAAATACTGTAAAAAATATGAATGCATTTGTCCTTGTACTGTGTGACTTCACGTTTTGTTTTTTCTCTTCTGCACTCATTTAAAAAAAAAACACGTCCACACAGATGTCAGTGTGTGCTGTTGGATTAAAAAAATATAAGTAAAATTACTGTCAAACAAATCAAGCAAAGACTAGGAACAAAGAAGCAGGACGACTGTGGCTGCTGTTCGTAGGTTTCGTCATGGTATAAGACGTGTACGTGGGGAAGCCCTTTGGTTGCTGCAGGCCTTGTTTTGCCGACGATTTACTGACAATTGAGTGGAGCACTTATCCCAGTGTAAGAGATACAGCCACTTTTGTTAACGCCACAAAAGGCTGGACCGGGCTACAGGCTGCTGCTGGAGATGTGGACAGACAGAGGGGGAGATAGAAAAGGAGAAAGAACGACAAAGGGGCAGAGGAGGATATATCAGATAAAATACCAGCTGTTTCAAAATGCACTTAACCATGTGGTTGGGAGACCAACAATGACCCTTGTAGATCCTCCTCATGTTCTACACATATTACTGTTGCCTGCTCCCAACATAACTGATCCAAATAATCAACAGTTGAAGAGAGTTTGTGTTAGAGAGGAGAAAATATGTGCAGGACAAGGGGTTCACCTGTAGCATGGCTAGGTACCTGTGGCTTAAACAGAGAACTTTGTGGCTCACTTTAACACTCTTACGTCATAGACTTTGAAATTAGCTACACCATTAATTTTCTACATCAACTAAAGTCTAAACCAAATATATTCTATAATACAATACAACAGTACAACTATTTCTTATGAGGCCTGGTGTATACTTCACACATTACTCCGGGGGCAACACAAGCAACACTCGCTTCAGCAATTTATGTGCATCTGGACGATTAAGAGCGACAGCCACTATACGGCACGTCAGAGCCGAAACATCCCCGTCTGTCAGGTTTTCAGACCGAACTGTAAAATGTTAACGATTTCATGCTCAGCAACGTTGACCACACAGACGAGCTCTGTCGCTCTTCAACTTTCTGTTGTCATCGTGATTGTTGTCATGATCTGTGTCTCAAATCAAAAACTCTGACCTTGGATTCAAAAGAATGTACTAGAAGATCCAGAACACTGGTACACAAGACAGACCACCAAACATCCTCAACATACACTATATGACCAAAAGGTCCTGCACCCCTGACCCTCACACCCATATGTGGTTCTTCTCCAAACTGTTGCCACAAAGTTAGAAACACACAATTGTATAGAAAGTCTTCGTATGTTGTAGCATTACAGTTTCCCTTCACTGGAACTAAGAGGCCTAAACCTGTTCCAGCAGGGCAGAGCTCCATGAAGACATGGCGAGCTCCATGAAGACATGGCGAGCTCCATGAAGACATGGCATGTTAAGGTTGGAAGAAGGTGGAAGAACTCTAGTGTCCTGCACAGAGCCCTGACCTCAACCCCACTGAACACCTCTGGGATGAAGTGGAACTGAGCGCCTCCTCACCCAACATCAGCGCCTGACCTCAACTTCACTAATGCTCTTGTAGCTGAAGGATGGCTGAAATCTAGTGGAAAGCCTTCCCAGAAGAGTGGAGCTTAATATAACAGCAAAGCGGGACTCCATATCAATCCACAGGGGTTTGGAAAGTGATGTTCTTCTACTCAGGTGTCCGGATACTTTTGGCTGTATAGTGTACGTCCTGCAGTCATCTCGCGTATGTGCACAATCTCTTAAAAGCAAGTATAATCCAGGCTTATCAGTGGTGTCATTTTCATCCAGTCAGGACAAATGTGTCTGGATAGAGAAGAATCTGCTGCACTAGAACTACACGTGGATCAATACAACACCACAAAACTCCCAGTGTTGCTCTGCGTTGTTATAGAAAAGTCTACACAAGAACGGTTTATAAATTTATGCAATATGTAAATGAGGGCTCTGACCAATCACTAAATCATTTTACACCACAGCATTGTTGAATTCTTTATTTTCCATTTCCTATAAGATCAGCTCGGAATCTAGCCACAGGAGGTCACAAGCCAGTGTACTTTTTGTGCCGGTCCCAAGCCCGGATAAATAGAGAGGGTTGTGTCAGGAAGGGCATCCGACGTAAAACTTTTGCCAGATTCAGTATGCGAATCACTACCATGACTTCCATACCGGATCGGTCCGGGCCCGGGTTAACAACGACCGCCTTCGGTGCCGTTGACCTACAGGGCACTGGTGGAAATTGGGCTACTGATATTCGAAGAAGGAGAGGAGGCAGAAGAGGAACACAGGGTGACATATAAGAGTGGTGGCAGGAGCACACAGGTGGACTATATCTTATGTAGATGCTGTAATCTGATGGAGATTAGTGATTGCAAAGTAGTGGTAGGAGAGAGTGTAGCTAGACAGCATAGGATGGTGGTGTGTAAGATGACTCTGGTGGTGAGGAAGATGAAGAGAGCAAAGGCAGAGCAGAAGACAAAGTGGTGGAAGTTGGAAAAGGAAGAGTGCTGTGCGGTTTTCAGGGAAGAGTTGAGACAGGCTTTAGGTGGTCAGGAGGTGCTTCCAGATGACTGGACTACTACAGCCAAAGTGATCAGGGAGACAGGTAGGAAGGTGCTAGGTGTGTCATGTGGAAGGAGGAAAGAAGACAAGGAGACTTGGTGGTGGAATGAGGAAGTTCAGGAGAGTATCCAGAAGAAGAGGTTAGCTAGGAAGAAGTGTGACAGTGAGAGGACGGAGGAAAGTAGACAGGAATATAGGGAGATGCAGCATGAGGTTAAGATAGAGGTGGCAAAGGCCAAACAGAAAGCTTATGAGGACATGTATGCAAGGTTAGATAGTAAGGAAGGTGAGAGGGATTTGTATCGGTTGGCGAGGCAGAGGGATAGAGATGGTAAGGATGTGCAGCAGGTTAGAGTGATTAAAGATAGAGATGGAAATGTGTTGACAGGTGACAGGAGGGTGAGGGAAAGATGGAAGGAGTACTTTGAGGAACTGATGAATCAGGAAAATGACAGAGAGAGAAGAGTAGTAGAGGCAAATATTGTTGAGCAGGAAGTAGAAAGGATTAGCAAGGGTGAAGTTAGGAGAGCTTTGAAGAGGATGAAGAGAGGAAAGGCGGTTGGTCCTGATGACATACCAGTGGAGGTATGGAAGTGTCTAGGAGAGATGGCAGTAGAGTTTTTAACTAGGTTGTTCAACGAGGTCTTAGAGAGTGAGAGGATGCCTGAAGAATGGAGGAGAAGTGTTTTGGTGCCGATTTTTAAGAACAAGGGAGATGTGCAGAGTTGTGGAAACTACAGAGGTATTAAGCTGATGAGCCATACAATGAAGTTGTGGGAAAGAGTAGTGGAAGAAAGGCTAAGGGGAGAAGTGAGCATTTGTGAGCAGCAGTATGGTTTCATGCCAAGAAAGGGCACTACAGATGCAATATTTGCTTTGAGAATGTTGATGGAGAAGTACAGAGAGGGTCAGAAAGAGCTGCATTGTGTCTTTGTAGATTTAGAGAAAGCGTATGACAGGGTGCCAAGAGAGGAGCTGTGGTATTGTATGAGGAGGTCTGGAGTGGCAGAGAAGTATGTTAGAGTGGTGCAGGATATGTATGAGAGCAGTAGGACAATGGTAAGGTGTGCGGTAGGTGTGACAGAGGAGTTCACGGTGAAGGTCGGACTGCATCAAGGATCGGCTCTGAGCCCCTTCTTGTTTGCGGTGGTGATGGACAGGCTGACAGATGAGGTCAGACAGGAATCTCCATGGACTATGATGTTTGCGGATGATATTGTGATCTGTAGTGAGAGCAGGGAGCAGGTGGAGGAAACTCTAGAGAGGTGGAGGTTTGCTCTGGAGAGAAGAGGAATGAAGGTTAGTCACAGCAAGACAGAATACATGTGTGTGAATGAGAGGGATCCAAGTGGAACAGTGAGGTTACAGGGAGAAGAGATAAAGAAGGTGCAGGATTTTAAGTACTTAGGGTTAACAGTCCAGAGCAACGGGGAGTGTGGAAAAGAGGTGAAGAAGCGTGTGCAGGCAGGTTGGAATGGGTGGAGAAAAGTGTCAGGTCTGTTGTGTGATAAAAGAGTACCAGCAAGAATGAAAGGAAAGGTGTACAGGACAGTAGTGAGACCAGCGATGTTGTATGGTTTGGAGACAGTTGCACTGAGGAAAAGACAGGAGGAAGAGTTAGAGGTAGCAGAGCTGAAGATGTTGAGGTTCTCTTTGGGAGTGACGAGGATGGATAGGATCAGGAATGAGTACATCAGGGGGACAGCACATGTGAGATGTTTTGGAGACAAAGTTAGAGAGGCCAGGTTGAGATGGTTTGGACATGTTCAGAGGAGGGAGAGTGAATATATCGGTAAAAGGATGCGGAGGTTAGAGCTGCCAGGCAGGAGGCCGAGAGGAAGACCAAAGAGGAGGTTTATGGATGTAGTGAAGGAGGACATGAAGGTAGTCGGTCTGAGAGAAGAGGATGCAGGGGATAGGGCTAGATGGAGGCAGATGATTCGCTGTGGCGACCCCTGAAGGGAACAGCCGAAAGGAAAAGAAGATAAGATCAGCTCTGACAGTAGCGCAGCTAAAAAATCACAGGTTTATTTATAATTCGTTCTGATACGTTATCGTTTCTATAGTAACAGCTCATTCACGGGGAAGTGTACATCGGATGTTCCATGTAAACGGATTTTAAAAAACGTGTGTAATCGTGGATATTGGTAAAGTTTTGTGTAAGGAGATTTATGGTTTATGTAACATTTATGGAAGGAGTCTCCAGTGTCAGCGCTTTGTAACAGTCAGAGGTAAAGCTGTAACTTTAAGTTTTCCGTCATCTTGAGGACAGACGAGTTTATGCTTTTTTGCAATTTTTTTGGTAACATAAATAAACGTTTGTAATCACTGGCAAATTGCTGTGGTACAAGAGAGAGGAAATCATTTTGGCTATATCTCACTCCCCCCCCCGACTTGGGCTCTGTCAGTGTAGAGATTTTCTGCCTTCACCATCACTGCTGACAATGCGAGAGAGAGAGAGAGAGAGAGAGAGAGTGAAAACGGACGTCTAGCCCTTCACCCATCTGTTTTATTCATACATCAGCACTGAGGGAGTGAGTGAGGGGGCGGAGCAGCCCAGAAATATCTCTGACTCATCACAGTTTATTTATGCTCCAAAGACTTATAGTACATATTCTTTTTTTCACCAACACACACACACACACACACACACACACACAATTATTAGATACTTCATTCCAACAAAACTGCTTGACACACACAAACCATCCACTCAGGAAACACAACTTCCAGCCAAAAAGTAGCCATACTGTAACCTGACTCAACATTTCAACTACACCCTCCCACACACACACACACACACACACACACACACAATAAACCTAGTGATGACTGGGCAAAACGGAGTCCTCCTTGGCACCTAAACTGCACAGTAAGGCTCTTCGTCTCCAGCACATCCGAGCAGAGCCTGGCGATATGGACACGATGGGTACATAATGTAAACAAATCGCTCTCTACTGATTAGATTTCACTACACCGCGCTCAGGTTGGTCCGTGTTGTACCTTTTAACATATTAAAACTCCTGCTGGTGAAGCCGCGATGTTCCGGTGCAGTGTCTGGAGCCCTGTGATTTGTGTGTGTTGGACTGTGTGGACGCAACCGGGACTGAAAGTTTATCGTCCCCGAGTTCTCTGGTTCTTTAATCGTAGTCGCCGAGTGTAATCGTCGGCAAATCGCCGTGGTATAAGAGGAATAAAACATTCGGGGTAGTGCTGTTATAGGAAAATAATCAACTTCGGGGTTGTAACATCAACTCCGTTTCATACACCGTCCGTCACTGATTAGTTTACTATAACAGCATGTCCTGCAGTGTTTTATTCCATACTGTACGGGTGACCAACGGAATATTTCTTTTATGCTTTTAATGTTTTTTTAATGCGAACATCAATCTAACATTTAATGTAACATGGGGTTATGTTAGATTTCACTGTTTAGCCTATTAGGTTTCTGGGCAACCAAAATATGGGAATGGGAAGCACACTGCAGCTAGCTAATGAATTGATCATTTAACCACCCATTATCAACCCCCCCCCCCCCCACACACACACACACACACACACGTTCCCAACCAATAGATCATTTAGCTCAAGAAATCAGCCAATATTAAGGCTCCATGGACTAATCAGCGCTGGCAGACATTACACTGATATACGAGCAACCTCCAGGGCTTTAATCAAAGACTCAGTGTTTCTGTGTTCATGCCTCATGCTATCGGTCACACGGTGAGATTAAAAACACAGAGAACTCACACAGACACACACAAACGCACACGGTGCACCGGCCGAGATGAGTCACAATGATGCATCACCTCTCGGTAGACAAAATCAAAACGCTATCAAAACAATAGTCCATCACTGTTTTTTGTTCTGTTTTTTTAAATCTCACAACACTTCCTGGAGTCGTATCAGAGCTCTTTCTGAGGTTCGTGTACTGAGAAAACACCATCCTGTGTGGCTTTGGTCAACTTCATCAATCCTGCAGACTTCACAAGGTCACTGTCACTGTCAGACAGAAAGGTACGGTACAGGTACATTTATATTCCCCAAGGTACTAAAGGTACAACCGGTGCTCCAATTCTGTACTTTTTTAAGGTACACTCTGTCCTCCAGGGCCTCCGATAAAGATACAGAAGTGGTTACTCCTGTAAAAGTCATGTTATAACCTTAAAGGTACTGTTAGTACTCTTTTGTTCTGCTAATGTGGGGACGAACCTGATATTAGTGAGCACCAGGTACACGCCTAGTTTGTTATTCTGGATAAAATACAACCGGATTGAATCGCAACGTGTGACGTCAGCAAAACGGAATCCGTCGATGGGATCACCTGGTCATTCAGTACATTCGGGACTCGGCTGACTTCATTTTATCGCTGCATAACGTTGCTGAGCCTCCTGTAGACCTGACCAAGTGAAGCAACCCCGGATCATAACACTTCCTCCGGAGGCTTGTACAGAACGCACTATGCATGATGGCTGGATCACTTCGTGCCCTAGGTATAGGTAAAGAGGGTAATAGGGTAAATCTGGACTCATCAGACCATGTGACCTTTTTCCATTGCTCCACAGTCCAATCTTTATGGTCCCTAGCAAATTTTTTTTCTGATTATCTTCACTAACGAGTGGCGTTCTTGTGGCCACACAGGCGTTTAGTCCCAGTCCTGTGAATTCTCGTCACGTTGTGCGTGTGGAAATGCTTTTACTTTCACTAATAACCATAGCCGTGAGGTCTTGTGTTGATTTTTTACGACGTGATCATAGACTCTTAAGTATTTGCTTATTTATTTTTTGGCGGTGTTATTTGATCATGAGCAGAGTTACGGTTAATAACTCATTACGTTTATTTACTCCAGTCTTGCAGCACTGCTGACCTTGTAAGCAAGTACAAATCAGAGTTTCTATTTTTATCTGAGAAACAGAAACGACGACACGCCGCCAATTTCCACACAAAGATGTCGCTAGTTTAATGCACATGCTCAGTGTGGACAGTGAACACTCTCTCTCTCTCTCTCTCACACACACACACACACACACTGTGTAGGACGAGACCTGTCTAATGCTAATTCACATTTTGTCCTTCTAGAGGCAGGTCCGTCCTACACACCAGCCGAGGAGCTTTCAACACAAATGACTGTGCAAAAGTAAGTGTGTGTGTGTGTGTGTGTGTGTGTGTGTGTGTGTAAGTGCAATTTACCCTGTGCCTGCAAGCGGATGGTTTATTAATGCTTGAGCACAAGATCACCTGAAGAAAACCTCAGCCAGGTCAGCGTGATGACGCCAGAGCCGTTTCATTCTTCATGGCACACACACACATACGCATGCACACACACGCGCGCACGCACACGCGCACGCACGCGCGCACACACACGCACACAGTTAGACAAAGAGCAGTGGGGTGTCAGGCCGTGAGACGTAAATAAGCAGTTAGCTAAGTGATTAAACACACTCTTCAGGCATCACCCCTACTGGGGTCTGCAGACAGAGCCAGCCTCCCTCGCACACACACACACACACACACACACACGCACCATGACACACACACACACACATTCACTCTTAGAACACATTCTTAAGCACAAACACACACACACACACACACACACACTTAAGTATATGTAATTTTGTAGTAAAAATAAAAAAAAGAAAGAAACTGAAACACAAGGGAGACTACTGTATGAGTATATGTCTATGTTTACATGTGTGTGTGTGTGTGTGTGTGTGTGTGTGTGTGTGTGTGTGTGTGTGTGTGTGTGTGTGTGAGGTCTGTGAATGCTACTGGCTATGAAAAGGGCACACAGGTCTAAGCAGCAGCAGCAGGAGCCCACATCATCCTCCAACCCACTGACCTTTCAACAGGACGCCAGTCTGTCTGACAGTCTGTGTGTGAGTGTGTGTGAGTGTGTGTGAGTGTGTGTGTGTGTAAACAGGTGAGCCTGGGAAAAGTGAGTGTAATAGCAACAGAGGTGATGATGTGAGTATGCAACAGTATACAAAAGCATCCAGCAAGCACCTGTGTGTGTGTGTGTGTGTGTGTGTGTGTGTCTGTCTATAGTGTGTATGAGTCTGTACAAAAAGTGTGGAATCCACAGTCTGCGAGTGTGCTGCAGTCTCACCTCACTCACACACATACACATACACACACACACACACACACACACACATACGCACACACACTGTGTCCAGCCAGAACATCACACCTCCACATCACAGCCCAATAACACACTGAATGAGACCTCACAACTCTGAACACAGGTCTCTCCAATGCAGCACACACACACACACAATCAGAGTTTTTTTTTTCATGTAGAACCTTTCTGTCAGTCTCGGTGAAAGAGGCGTGGCCTGTGTACCTGTCAGTCTAGGTGAAGGAGGCGTGGCCTGGGTACCTCTCAGCCTCAGTGAAGGAGGCGTGGCCTGGGTACCTCTCTGTCTCGGTGAAGGAGGCGTGGCCTGGGTACCTCTCAGCCTCGGTGAAGGAGGCGTGTCCTGTTTCTGTCCGTCTCGGTGAAGGAGGCGTGTCCTGTTTCTGTCCGTCTCGGTGAAGGAGGCGTGTCCTGTTTGTCAGTCTATACTATTAATAATTTCTAAGCAGCAGCTGTGAATCGAGTCGTATTTATTTACTGGTGGCTTTACCTGTGTTTTTAACTTCACTCAGATTGTTCGAGTGCATCAGTGTGAATCATATCGCCTCAGAAGCAGTGACACACATCAGAGTTGTTAAGGTACATGGTGAACGGTGAGTGTGATAACGGAGTAATGAGACGGTCCTGAGTTTATTTTAACACAGGTTTCTGAGCCTCATTCCTACATCAGAGCACCTGGGGGAGGCTACCTGGGCAGTGTGTGATACTGAACACGCTGTGTTTCTGATGAAACGGTCACCTGCTGTGGTAACACACCACGGAGCAACACACACACACACACACACACACACACACACACACACACACACACACACACACACACAGAACGGAGGTATTAAGCAGGCTCAGGACCAAGAACATTATACATACACACAGGGATCCACAACATAACATTAGACTGGAGACTTGTGTGAGTACAGGAGAAGATGTACGGTCCTGACATGTTTAAGAAGCATTTACGGCATCAGAGGAACAATTAAGAAAACAGCAGGAGAGGATGAAACAAGAACTTTTTATAATTAATTAAAACTATATAAAGTTCAACAGCAAAAAGCAGCTTTTCAAACTTTCCCTCTTTTTTTAGTCAGGGGTGTAAAGACTAAAGAAGAAGAGTGTATCGGCTCTATTACTTGGGTTCACACCACAGTGCCGTGGAATTCTGGATTGTGATTGGGTCAGAAGAGAAGGTGTTGATTAGTTTTCTATAACAGCAGCTCTGACAGGAGCGCAGCTGCACATCACAGGTTTATATTAATACGTTATCGTTTCTATAGTAACAGCTCATTCGTAAAAATCCACGTGTAATCGTTGATATGGTGCTTTGTGTTGTGTTTGGTGTTGAGTTTTGTGTAAGGAGATGTAACAGTACGGAAGGAGTCTCCAGTGTCGGCGCTTTGTAACAGTCGGAGGTAAAGCTGTAACTTTGCGGTTTCTCGGTAACACGATGTAACAAGCCGCGCTTTTTTTTTTTTTGTCTTGTTAACTTCGAGAGATTAAAAAGAGAGGCTATATCAAATCTTCATTATTTTATCCTTTTCTGCGAGTTGGAAGTGTGAGTGCGCTGACTCGAGAGCTTTTCACTCGCCGATCTCAGGCTCAGCTGCCTCGTCTCGCCTCGTATTCAGAGAGACACACACAACACGTCACAGCTGATTCACCAGCTACCATTCACACACACACACACACACACACACACACACACACACACACACACACACACACACACACACACACACACACACACACCGCTTCCCTAAATATGCCACTGCGGCGCCACACAATCACATCTATTCAGCACAACAAGTGCAGGAGGTCGTAAAAAAGGAGATGAGATGAGATGCTCGTAAAGGGACAGACGTTCTGACGAGCTACACTACATCTGATGTAGCCCTGAACGCTACACGCAACGCCACGATGGCACGACAAGGACAGAACATCTTCAAAGCAATTACTGCCATATTTAACACGACACTTCAAGACACTTCCTGCCTTCGGTTTGGGAGGTGGCCGTCTTGCCAAGCAACGTCTCGGAGCTCCAGAGACGAATCCGTCCCATTCAGAAGGACAGCATGAGGACAGCTGTGTGTTCTGTGGGTCTACAGACAAATCAGCATCGTGTGTGTCTTTCTTTAAGGAGGAAATCTCATGATTCTATTCACAGAGAGATGAAAGTGAAAAAAAACAAAAAAAAACCAAAGACATAACTGAGAAATATTCTTCAGAAATGTAGTGAAATATAAACAGCTTTCTCAAACACTTACGCCACACATTAGTACGCTAGCATGCTGATACTTAATCCGAAACCAAATAGCACTGAGATACAGTAATGAGAGGAAAAGTCCCAATTTGAAGCAACGCTAATTTCTACTTTTGAGGATGAACACTGTTCATAGAGACTGATGCAGATTTAAAGTTGCAGTATCTCATTTTTTAAACCGTTTTTCAACACCTATAATTATCTCCAACCGAACTGAACCTGAGCTCTTCAGAAACACACAAGGAATACGTAGTTGCAACATAAGGCTTGTCAGTGTCTTTACTGCAGTTATGATTCACGTCTCAGGCAGCAGAAGGTTTTAAACATTGCAAACTGCTACTTTAAACAATGCAAAACGCTGCTTTAAACATTACAAAGCACTACTTTAAACATCACAAACTAATGCTTTAAACATTACAAAACCGCTGCTTTAAACATTGCAGACCACTGCTTTAAATGCTGTAAACAGGTGCATTAAACACCACAAACTAATGCTTTAAACATTACAAAACCGCTGCTTTAAACATTGCAAACCGCTGCTTTAAACAGAACAAACCGCTGCTTTAAACATTACAAACCGCTGCTTTAAACATTACAAACCGCTGCTTTAAACAGAACAAACCGCTGCTTTAAACAGAACAAACCGCTGCTTTAAACATTACAAACCGCTGCTTTAAACATTACAAACCGCTGCTTTAAACATTACAAACCGCTGCTTTAAACAGAACAAACCGCTGCTTTAAACAGAACAAACCGCTGCTTTAAACATTACAAACCGCTGCTTTAAACAGAACAAACCGCTGCTTTAAACATTACAAACCGCTGCTTTAAACATTACAAACCGCTGCTTTAAACAGTACAAACCGCTGCTTAAACATTACAAACCGCTGCTTTAAACAGTACAAACTGCTGCTTTAAACAGTACAAACTGCTGCTTTAAACACTGCAAACTGTTGATTTAAACAGTACAAACTGCTGCTTTAAACAGTACAAACTGCTGCTTTAAACACTGCAAACTGTTGATTTAAACAGTACAAACTGCTGCTTTAAACGTTACAAGCCGCTGCTATAAACATTACAAACTGCGACTTTAAATGCTGCAAACCACTGCTTTAAACATTGCAAACTGCTACTTTAAACGCTACAAACCTCTGCTTTAAAAATTACAAACTGCAGCTTTAAATGCTGCAAACCACTGCTTTAAACATTACAAACTAATGCTTTAAACATTGTAAACTGCTGCTTTAAACAGTACAAACCACTGCTTTAAACATTACAAACTGCTGCTTTAAACATTGTAAACTGCTGCTTTAAACAGTACAAACCGCTGCTTTAAACAGTACAAACCCCTGCTTTAAACAGTACAAACCCCTGCTTTAAACACTGCAAACTGCTGCTTTAAACATTGTAAACCGCTGATTTGATGCAAATGTGCCCTGCAAATGCAAATCTCTCGCTGTACAGCATGTATTGGTTCTGATATTCATTTACTAACACCGCTGTCTAACACGACACCAGAGTTAATCCAGACCGAGTCATTTAGCATCCTTCACAATTCCCCAGGCAATAATCTGCAGTGGGAATGACAGCACTACTCAGTCCTGCCCAAATGAAGACAAACTAGAATCAACCAATAAGACCCCGGGCTCCTAAGTGATGCCCTTTAACCTTGTAGCTTGATTAGGTCCTAGGTCATAAAATGCAAAGAGGTCAGAAGGTCAGAAAGGTGATGGTGATGGTGATGGAGGTTGTTTACTCACCAGGTCATGATTGGTCGAGTTGGAGTCGTCTTCAGGAAACGGGATGTAGACGGCTAAGGCCACGCAGTTGGCAAAAATAGCAATTAGTATAAAGATATCAAATGGCCTGCGAGCGCTACGGTTAAGGAATGTAATCTCTGTTTAAAGCCAGAAGCCAAACAGTAACGACGTTCGTGATGAAAAACACAATATTACACAAAACAGCGTATTACTCAGAGAAACCTTTAACAGAGCCCCGTCTAATAACACAAATTCTTTTAGTGAACGCTTGAGCTGGATTTAATATCCACCGCTGTCTGTTTCAGACACTTTTATTATTGCAGCATCAATATCTGGAGTCTGTAAACCACTTAACAAACACAGATTTGGCAGTTTCGTTTTAGCAGACAAATCTATTTCAGCGCGTCCAAACTGGATATACGTTTAAAAGAGGCTCATCTTCTACTTATCAACTGTGAAGCTCAATAACATACAGTCTAAAATCAGGCAGGGTCCCAGAGCGAGTTCTATCAAGTCATAGACATAGTGATTAGCGGTTAGCAAGATGTCAAAAGATTGCTACATGAATCAACACATTGAGCTAAAATCTGACGGCGGACACAAGGAGCACTTCCCAGTACTCTGAACCAGGGGTGTCCGATCTTATCCGCAAAGGGGCCGGTGTGGGTGCAGGTTTTCATTCCAATCAAGCAGGAGCCACACCTGATTCCACCTGATTAATCAGCTGATCTTGGCTTTCAATGGACTCGGGTGCGGCTTCTGCTTGGTCGGAATGAAAACCTGCACCCACCCCGGCCCTTTCCGGGTAAGATTGGACACGCCTGGTCTAATCAATGCCTCCTTGATTCCTTGATTCTGCCTTGTTCAGTCTGTGGCCCAGAAAGTACTGAATCTTTAAGAAATTCCTCCTCTGCCATGAGAAGTCAGGTGATGAATCATTCTTCTGACCATGAGAAGTCAGGTGATGAGTAAAATCTTAAACAGCAACATTTAAGCGTGTGATGCACGCTCTTGAAAATAAAGGGTCCAATTAGAACCAAAAAGGGTTTTTTTTTGTCAGCCTGATGCCATAGGAGAGCCCTTTTAAGTTGCAAAAAGAACCTTTTACTTTCAGGTTCTTTAGAGAACCATCTATTTACTGGTGCTTAAAAAGAATCCAGAAATGGTTCTTCACAGCAGAAGAACTAAAGGAACCATTTTATCATAAGTTCTCTAAAAAAAAAAAAAAAAACACACAACACTTAGTTAGTGCACTAAGAAACCAAAGTAAGGTTCTTAAGAGTGATGCCTGCCAGTGGAACCTTTTCCAGTCCCACAGAGAACCTTATAGGATTCACTTTAACCTGTTAAGAGATGATACCTTAAAAGAACCAACGCACTGCTCTGAAGGACCTATAATGAGCCACAAAGAACTTCTTTAATCTCAAAACAGCTCAACTCAAAAAGCCTACACAGTGAAAAATGGTTCGTGACAAGAAGAAGGCTTTTTACAGAACCTTTACAGGGCCTTTGAAGAACCTTCATTGTTAAGAGTGTAGCTACACGTGCAGTAATGTTGTACTCTTTTAATGTACATGAAGATCAGTTAGTACAGCTGGCCGACACGTCATCAATAAGAAAATTCATTAAAATCGCTTAACGGTGATGTTTCAGTGAGCGAGAGAGTCTCGTCTTTGTGCTCCTGTCTGTCCTCGCATCCTTAAGAAACCTAAATGAGAAGCAAGGAGACACAATTAAAGAAACGAGATGCGCCCCGTGGTCCGCAGCCGATCGTCTCTAGCTGCCGTTTCGCAGTGTCGTGCGACTGCAATGCATTATGGGTAATACCGATATCCCTGTCCAGTTAAATGTTATGTCTGTGTAAGAACACCGACTAGACCTGAGCCCTAGCTAATTTAATTTCAGTGTGTTCCCGTTCCCAGTGTGTGTCTGAAACACGAGCGCTGGTGTCTCTTATCGAGACGCACAGGGCGCTGTACAGTTCGCGCGCTCTCTCGCTGAGTCACAGCTCGGTGTCACTTCTTTCACTGCAGTTCCGTTAGCCTTCCAACCACAGAGAGAGCTGCGCAGCTCAAAACTAGGCCAAACACACACACGCGCACACACACACACACACATCACACCAATCACACCTATCCCTGTGCGAGATTAATGTGCTCCTTGCTCCGGGCTGAAACGCTCACACAGATGAAGTGTGCCATCAGGCTCGACCTTCTCAGTGCAGCGTGCCGATCTGGGGTCGGTTCTTACCTTTCACATGCTAATGAATATGGAAATTAGCCGATCACTAAACACAACTCGCAACGAGACGTCATATGCCTCAAAAATCCCAAAATTGGTGGGATTTCTTTTACTCGTTTTCCCATCAAGCTAACAGACTTGATTCCAATCAGACTCCTAAACATTAGATTCCAAACGGAATTTAAAACATTCTTCGTTTGTTAGCGATATAAACCTCACAGCAGGCCATTTTTTGCCCAATCTATTCATTTAAGACTTACATCCTGTAACATCTGGCTTAGTGCTTATAAATACGAAGCGCGACACTATAAAGCTGAACACGTGCCTTCCCTTAAAATCAGGTATTGCCATCACATCGGATTTAACACTTGTTTGGCTCAGCAGCTCATTATCGAGTCTGTCAGGTGTTCCTGTCGGGAAGAAGACACTAAATAGGTACAATATCCTGTTTCCTGGACGATTAGACACTTCTTGTCCTCTTTTTGACATGTAAAAGCAAAGCTTTTTTGGATGGTCCTAACTACATTTCGTGATAAATGTGCGACTCTAGCAGGTATCCTGTGCTAATGTAACACTAGCGTTAGCTGGCCAATAGTATAAACACTTAAAGTCCTGTAGTCTTCCTAGTGGAAAGCAGTATGACAGAGGAGTTTACGCTTTACGTTACATTACAAGTTGTGATTTTTTTCATCTTATTAACTCTGGGAGAAAGAAAAAAGCGAGGCCGATGAGTGTAAGTGAGAACAGGAACTAACTTGTTTCATGGATGTTCCGCAACAGGAAAAGTAACTATAAATGGATAAAATGTACCATTCTTTAATTTTTTTTATTTTTTTATTAAGTGTACCCTGCCTGGTTTAGTTTTGCCTGGATTGTCTCTCTCTCTCTCTCTCTCTCTCTCTCTCTCTCTGTGCATGTGTAAAGGATATTTCCACTCCACGATGCTGATGCAGGCCCGGCGAAACGGGTTGTTCAGGTTCAGGCAGAACAGGGCTCTCTGTGGCCGTGTGTTGGCCGAGCTGCTCTTGCTCTTGGCGTACTGCAGCCTCTTCTTCTGCGCCAGTGTGCCCACCAGTGCCACCGTCGTTGTGGGCGGAGCCTCTGTGGCGGTGGCGGGCGGGACAGGTGACGGGACCGGGCCGTTGACACTCATGGTGCAGGCTTGGGCCGGAGCGGGGCATCCACCGGCACGAGCCTCCCAGGGGAGAGGGGAGAGGGGCGGGGGAGAGGGCGGGGACTGGGGTGGAGGGGCGGGGCTTTCTCACCAACACGCCGGCACGTCACCAGGAACAGGGACACTGGTGCTGCTGGCATAATTTGCCTCTGGAGGAAAAGAGGGAAAGGGATTAGTGTGTGTGTGTGTGTGTGTGTGTGTGTGTGTGTGATTGAGAGGAAAAGAGAAAGAGTCAAAAAGAAGGAATAACAGAGATATGGAAAGAGAAATAGATTGAAAGTGTGTGTGTGTGTGTGTGTGTGTGTGTGTGTGTGTGTGTGTGTGTGTGTGTGTGTTAAGTTTGTGGGAGGCTGTGTGATGATTTCCTTATCTATTCCACTGCATTATGCAATATCGTGGGTGTTAAGTCAAAAAAAAAAAGACACGCTGAGTGTTGGGGGTCTAAAGGCTCCTGGGACCAGCATGCATTACCACACACACACACACACACACGCACACACACACTCCAAACTAAACATGCACATGAAGCGGACGATTAAAGCAAACTAATAGAGGCCACTGCTTAGAGTGTACGTGCTGATAATTTCGTCTTCTTCAATTTAGTAAAACACTCAGAGCTCGGCTTAGATGTCTAAATATCTCTCTAAACCTCTGTTTTATTGATCTGGGGTGCATCAAATCAATTTTTTAATTATATTCATATTTAACATTTAAAACATCCACTCCATCAATGCCACTAGGGGGTCTCAGTATAATAATTTCATCATACAACATGCCAGAAATGCTGCTAATTATAAATGCAGCTAAACTGTTACTAAAGTAGCTTAAAGAAACTGTGTTCAGTTCAGTCCAGTCCAAATTTCAATATTAACTTTAAAAATATTCAAAATAATAATCATTTACTTAATAATGTGAAACGTCACCCCCCCCCAGGTGTTCCTAGGCACCATTTGTGGGCAGTGTTTGTGCTGCAGAGATAAAGTCAGCATAATGATAGCTGTCCAAAAGTGGCACTATATGAGCGTTTCATTAAAAATAAAAAAATTTTTTAAAAAAGCCATTAACAGAAATTAAAATGAAGATTTAAAAATATATTTATAATATTACTTTTTATACCATCATTGATATTTAAATTCACATTATATATTCTTTACGTGTTATAATCGGATCACGGTTGAGTAAAAATAGTTTCTCTGTGTTTATTTAATTTGCTCACATGCTGTACCACACTGCTGTACCACACACTGCTGTACCACACACTGCTGTACCACACACTGCTGTACCACACACTGCTGTACCACACACTGCTGTACCACACTGCTGTACCACACTCTGCTGTACCACACTCTGCTGTACCACACTCTCATACCAGCAACGGGCTGCGATGTTCTGTTAAAGCTGTGCATAAACTACACCGCTTACACCGTCATAACAGATAAGGAACACTGCGAACGTCTCACTTCTGACACGACCCAAGCAAAGACGGAGGTGCAGGACGTCTCGTCAGAAGCAGACATATACGTTATTATTATTATTATTATTATTATTATTATTATTATTATTATTATTATTTTGTTTACAGATCTTACTTTTTTCCATTTAGTACTGCCCTTCAGAAGCTACAGAAGATATTTACATTTCGTTTCCCAGAAGACAAAATAGTAACAAATTACACCGATCATCCAGTTTAAACCCCCCGGGCTCTTAACGCATCGTTTCGCCTTCTTGAGCATCGGTGAATGTCTGCACCTTTTGTAATAGTCGTGTACGAGTCCCTCAATAGTCCTCAGTGTGAAAACGATGGTTCTCAAGATCATATAGTCTGTTGGAAAGGGGTCAAATATGCAGGAGATGCTGGAAAACCAAACAATGTGCAGGACCTGGAGGATTTTTCTGAAGAACAGTGGGCAGTTTAACTGCTCAGGACAAACAAGGGGCTCATGAACAAGTACCACAGAACATAAAAACAGTCGTCGATCATCCGGGTAACGACACGTAATGTAAACAACTGGTTCATCTGTGTAAATTCAGTTATTATCGTGTCTTGTGGACGATATGTAAACATCTGTTATGTGAAATGGCTCATTCAGGGCAGAACTAAATAAAAAAAAACAACAACATGCAATTCTTTTTCTTTTTTAAAAAATTATTAACATTTTACAGATTCTGCAAGGCGTTTGTAAACGTATGACCTCAACTGTAGATGCACAACGCAAAGCAGCGTATTCTCTTTGTCTGTGGGGTTGTGTTCATTTTTTACACAACACATGACGAGGCTACTCGCGTTCGCACCAGTTCCAAGAGTTTTCCGCTCTGTGAAGCTCTGTGATTGGCTGTTACATGTATCACTGGTACACTGATGATGCAAATCAGGTCATAAAAAATCGGAAACACCTCAAGGTTTGAGACTGCAGCTAGGATCTGACCTTTAATGGATCACCTTGCTTTTTTAGCATCCGTGTAGAGGAATGAAAACGAAATGCGGCGATATCTAGAATCGTAATTTTGGGTTCCAAACGCGTACTCCTGTCATTTTTCCTCACAGCGTGGAAAGCATATGCGTGGAGTACGGCGTGGGCGGAGCAGCATGGGAGCGAGCGGACATGCCGGGTGTGAGGAGACCGGGACACGCGGTAATAGTGAGGAATCCAAACGATCGTCTTGAACGATTCCCAGATCGATCCCGCGGCACGTGTGGTCTGACGTTTCTTCAGTTCCCCGCTCACGACTTTAGTTGCTATCTGCAGTTAGTTTCTGTTTGACGACACGTAAAACTTCGTAATAATAATCAAACTTTCAGAATTCGAGTGCTTCTGTGGTATCGGGTTGCTGCTCCGTTTATTATGTATGTAATCGCTAAACACATCCCGGATCGGCTTTCCTCCTCCGAGATCGTATGCGAACGCAGGTCTGCGAACCAATTAACCTTTAATGAAAAATATAGCAGCCTGTGGCTTGTGTGGCAAATAGCCTTTATACATCGAAATGCCACACGAAGAGTCTGTTATCGATGCCTCACTGTTACACCATCACACTGACCTGGAAACAGGTTGCCTTTTTCAGCTAAAGCCGGTTTAGGCGAGAGGTTTACCGGCATTCGGTGGGAAAGACGGACTGGGACGTGCCATGGATTTGGGAAAACAGGACATAGTCATGGCGAGGAAAGAAGAAGAACCAAGGCAGTGGCTTCACTTGGCCCAGCTTTTAAAAAGCTTTATTTAGCTCTATTTAGATTACGAGTGAGTTAAAGTGTTTCCCTGAACTCAAAACTGCGATGTTTAAATGGTTACCTGGGTCACATTTTATCACAATTTTATCACAAAAGTCAAACTAAAAAAATTCTAAAACACTAACATCCATTTCAATAAAATTGTCTAACATTGCATCGTAATGTATACTGTCTCAACAATAATATATAGGATAATGAGTTGAGTTTTTCAGATGAAGTGTCTCTCTCTAAAAAATGTCCAAAATATGAAAGCTCTGAAAACACAAACGTTGCCCAAAAAAACAAAAAAAACCAAATGCTGCCTCTAAGTGCACCGGGAGACTGAAAATATCTTGACGTGCACAATATTATGGATGACAAACTTAGTGTAATAAAAGTTTCATTTGAAGAGTGAGTTCAAAAAAATGAGAATCAATCAGACAAAACGAGTTCGTATTTGATCCGTCGGTGTCACTTGAGACCACGGTGAATAAATGATCTGATTAAAATCCCACCGCGGTTGACCCACTGAAGGACGACGCTAAACCGAAAGCCCTACTCGGAAAACGAATGCTGTACAGACACAGCAGTGTGGAAAACCGTTCAAAACTATGAAGCCACGGTTTACGCCATTTTCACCGGCATCAAATAAAACAGAGGATGACGAACACAAAACGCGAGCAGAGCTGTCACGACAATAAATCAGCCGTGCTAAGTCCTTGACCTGTTAGGCCTCACGGGAACAGGGGGGGGGAAGGCCATCAAAGAGGTCACACTGTTTATTCCCTAAAGGTCATCTAACCACCTTTATCCTGTACTGCCTTACTGTGTTCAACAGGAATCAAGAAAACAGTGAGATTATGTGTTATAATGTTATCATCTATATCGTTTGGCTGAATCCCAAATGCTCCCAAAGGGACATATAAATTATAAATTAGGGTCTGTCATTAAATAAGCAGGAAGTAGGGAGGAGTTTGGGATTCAGCGCTTGGTTTCTGAGGGACTGTATATCGATTTAAAAATGTTTATTAACAGATTTAGCATAACATTTAAGCATTAACAGGATATTGTGTCAACAATACGTGTGTTTTGTGTCTTTTTTCTTTAATGTTGACCAATTTACTCCCCATTTCCTACCTAGGACATGAAATACTGACAAACAGACAATGTTATAACACTATAAACATGCTCTATAACCCTTAAATCCTCTCAGAAACCAAGGACTGAACCCCAAGTAATCCCAACTGGAAATATAAAATGATGTGTTTGTTAGAGAATGATTTCATCCCTGGTGGGACGTGTGGGGTAGTTTGGGGTTCAGACCTTGGGTCAAGGGTTATAGAGCCTGTATAACCTGCTGGTAAAAGTGTTGAGCGTTTAATAACATGACTAACATCATATGTAAGCAGTGTGTATTTCGTTATGTGTCTTTCTTTTAAACGTCGTTTGAATGGACGGTAACGGAATATTTCCCATAGAAACACGCGACACTTCGATTATAATCTTTCACAATGTAGGTTAAATGCACCTTTGTGTAATGTAAATGGTGTAAAAACGTCTCTTTTAACACACACACACACACACACACACACACACACACAAAATGAAACGGTGTATTAATGTATTAACGGCTAGCTAAGTGGCTATCAGGTGATGCGCGAGCTAACAGCTGCTTGGTTACCACACCGCGAGACGTTACCATAGGTTACCATACTGCCAGTTACCGTTATGCGATAGCTACCACTCACCCGCCGACATTTTGTTTTGGCTTTTTATTATTATTATTTATTTATTTATTTACTTGTTTTATTTATTTTTATTTAACAGCCCCCCAAAAGACATCTTCATCGGATATGACGAAAAGCGACAGCGTCACAGGTCTTACGGGACCGAAACACAAATGAAGGACAAAGGTTTTTTTTTTTGTTTGTTTGTTTTGGGATTTTTTTCCCCCAGCGCGAGTGTCATTTAGACGTCGTCCCACAAGCTATGATTATAACGTTAGCTTAATGTCAGAGCTGATCTTAAAAAAATAAAATAAAATAAAATACATATATACAGACACGGCTCGTGACCGAGGTGCTGCTGAAAGTCGTCAGTGAATGTCGTTACCTTCTTTGAGGACTTTATCGTAGGTCCGGCGCTCCGTTTAGATCCGTAGAGAAACCTCCGCGACCAAAATCGCTCAGCTCCGGCCTGCGACGGCGGATTTAAAGTCATTAGCTCGAGGCGCGAGAGACACACGTATGCACACGCACGCGTGCGCTATTAAGGATTATAACGTTCCATGTTTTTCGCTGGAAGCGCGAGCCGTGTAGGGCGCCAGCGCGCACGAGAGCATCCTCGGAGCCGTGTGCGCGTATGCGTGTGTGCGGGTATGCGTGTGCGCGCGCGTGGAAACGCACTCACGCGCGCACGCTAGCTCGTCGCTCAGCCCAGCTCAGCTCAGCTCAGCGTCGCTGGGAACGAATGAGAACGAGTGAGCGCACGAGCCCAGGTCCAATCCTGCTCGTGCGTACACGCGAGGCGCTTTCATTTAACATTAGCGACACGGGCGCACGTGAAGCCATTCGTTATTCATCATTCATCATTTTAAAAAACGAACAAACAAACAAACTCTATAACGTCCACATCCGGGTCATACGTCGTTCGTACGGGCATTATAACTGACGGTCCACACAGAGACGATGGTGTGTTGCTATAGTAACGGCGCCAAACAGCCGACGTAATGACAGACGAACTCATAGGCAGGAAAGGTAAACATAACCTTTCATCTCTCTCTCTCTCTCTCTCTCAGAGTTAATTACAATTTATAGACATGACCATATAAGGGCATACCCTGGTTAACCCGGGTCCCCTGAAAGAACAACCCTGTGTTATTTAATTCAGTTTTGCGTATTTTCTCTACATTAAACAGCATATAATCAGGACATCCCAGGGGAATTTCTGTGGCTCCGCCTCCAGCTGTGGGAGCCTACGATTGTCGCCACACCCTCAAACCTGATTTGTTGATTCATTTTCTATTACAGCAGCACTGACGGTTTATATTAATGCGCTCGTTCTAATACATTATCGTTTCTATAGTAACAGCTCATTCACAGGGACGCCTACGGCGGACGCTCCACATAAACGTATTAAAAATGGTTTTCTGTAAGGAGAGATGTGTTTATGTAACATTTATGGAAGGAGTCTCCAGTGTCGGCGCTTTGTAACAGTCAGAGGTGAAGCTGTAACCTTCTGCGGTTTCTCTGTAACGTCAAAAGTTGTGTCTTTTTTGTCTTATTAACTTCAAGAGACAGAAAAAAAAATGAGGGAACGACTGTTTATAGCTGCTATAACGTAAGTGAGAACGGGAACGAACTTATTTCAGACGTTTCACAACTTAAAATGTAACTATAAATGGATAAAAAAAAACAGATTAAAAATTTTTGCTGTGGTATAAGAGGAATAAAACACTTGGGGGTGTGCGGTTATGGGAAAATAATCAACTTTCACGGTGGTAACAGTAACTCTGCTTCACCCCACTGTTGATTATTTTACTCTAACAGAACAACACCAAGTGTTTTATTACTTTATCTAGTCCATTCACCTTGAATACAAACTTTTGATTAGTTAACGAGGGGTGGAGAGAAGATTTCCTCGAAATGATGGGGCTGAACATTTGTGTGTGAGAGAGAGACACAGAAAGAGAGGGAGAGAGACAGACAGACAGAGTGAGATTGACATAAAATGCGACATAAAAAGCAAAGCAGTCGAAATGTAAATAATCTGCACCGAGATGAGGATGGACAACCGCAGGCAATGGAGGGGGTGGGTGGCTCTATGCTTGTGTGTGTGTGTGTGCGTGTGTGTGTGTGTGTGTGTGTGTGTGTGTGTGTGCGCGCACGTGTCACAACAGAAATCAGCACTTCTGCAACACTAGAGCCGGGCTGGTTGGTCAAGCAGAAAGAAATGATTCCGTGCTCACAAAGTGAAATCGTACATGTCGAGTCGAGGTGCCAGCACGGAAAGGCCTCAGCCATCGAGTCTACAGAGATTAGACGGAGGGAAAGTGAGAAAGACGGAGGAGGAACATCTCAGAGTCAAAAAGCCAGGAAGAAGCAGGATTATTGAGGCCTTTATCTGTTTTGATTTTGGTGTAACATGGAGTTTACGCGTGAAGCCGAACGGCCGAGTCGTGAGCCACCGTGAAGCTTGTGGACGGATTCAGCAGGAAGGATATGAGAGAGGAGACCTGAGTAGCGGCGTTAGGAAGGTTAAAGCAAGACGTCATGACTAGCGAGTCATAACGTGAGCACCAAGGAAAGAGTGGAATAAAAACACAAATGAAGCAACAGGAATCATTTCAGTCTTATCAGTGCTGAGAGAGAAAAAAAAACAGAAATAAGATCCCTCATCCAAGTCTAAATTCTCACAAAGGATTAAAAGCATTTGTCAGATCAGTTTATGTATTTCCAAGGATCCCTAATGTACACAAATCCCTCAGCTTTGTTCTTCCTAAATAAACAATTAAATAAAATTTCTGGATGTTCACTGGCGGTGACTCAAAAGCATGTTTCTAATTGCTGTGTCCCACGGGAGAAACAACCCGGTTAATTGTCCCGAATTTGCCTGGAAAAGGAGTTTTCATCTAATTATCAACCAGTTCACCACTTTAACCTTGTTAATGACCTTTTCATTCTAGTTTCTTAAAAGAATCATGAAAAAAAAAAAAAAAAAAAAAAGCTGTCTTCTCCGTTTCTTCAGTTAAAATCACATCGATGACGTCTTCAAGTGTTCACTGTCTGGTGTCTTTCACATTTAAGTAACCGTACGCAACCAAACAGCTAGCAATGTCTGCTAATGTTAGTTTCCGTGTTAACCGTCTGTCAGCAGTGTAGTAATCAGATGGCAAAACGAGAAATGAAACTATTGCTGGATAAGTAGTTATCAAACTAATAACAGAGCCCATAGCAGGACATTCATGGGAAAGTACCGGTAACTTTAATCATTTTATCATGAAGTCTCCTTGTTAGCTAAGAATACGCACACTCACCTTACCTAGCTAAACATTATCTACATAGTTAGCCTGCTCAACATCAGGGCCGTTTCTTTCTACAAGCGGTTTAAGTGGTCACTCAGGGCCTTCGGACATGATTTAAAAAATTGTTTTTAAAAATACAACAGATACGCAAAAAAAAGCACACTTTACTATCGTTTAATGAAAAGGTTTATGTATCATACAGTCACAGTTCGCCCCCTTGTGGTGTGAGAATGGAAACTCTAATTTAATTAAATGCTACAAATGAAGCTAATTAATCAGATTAATCAGTTTGTCCGCTTCCGCTCGTCGATGTGACTGAAATGGAAAAAGTTAGTGGCTAACTAACTAGCTGGCTAATATCGCGCTAATAACTAGCTAGCTAACATCTACTAGCTATGACAAAAGTAGCCCGATGATTTTAAAGATGATCACTGCTCAGGTGGTCGAAACGTCAGTCACCGACAGGACTTTTCAGAACTACTACCTGTCACCTTGCTAAGCAGCCTAATGGTCTAATGGTCGTTTTTCAGGTGCTGAAGGGAAATATTTTGGTGTGTCGTCAGTGTTGGAACCAATCGAAAGTGATGCAGGTAGGTTTTAATAATAGTAATAATAATATGGCTGGGGTGGTTGAGGGACCGCTAAGTAATTTGTCGATTAGGGCCCTAAAATGTTCAGAAGTGGCCCTGCTCAACATTGATATGATCCTCAAATGTGCTTTTGGCGTCTTCGCCTCAGTCACCACATCAGCGCGTCCCTCTCAAGGCCCTCTGGAGGCTCGTCGACCTGCCGGCTAGCTTTAACGCTTGAATGGCTCCCATTTTTAGGCCGGCTACTGTACGGAAAGCCAACACCCTTCACCTGATCCACTTTCACACTCGAGCCGTCTCTCATCTTACAGCTGTCTCCGGAATATTCTCTCATCATCACCTCTCTGCGCTCGGCACGCTCTCTCTCTCTCTGTCTCGAGAGAGAAACCTTAAAGATCTTGACAAAAGCTGAGGAAGTACCTGAAGAGACGGGGTGTCCTAATTCCCTCAACATATAAAACATACATTTCTTCACTTATATGTCATTTCATTTCAAATATCTTTGGTAAAAGAATTCTTGGAATTTTTTTTGTATATGATTGTATGATATAGTACACTGTGTAATATACTGTATATGTCCATTACATTAGTAAACTGTATATAAGCCAGTTGTAATATTATGCATTGTATTACATATTGTTATAGAGATTATACAAGAGAACGTGTCCTACATCAGGTGGGTTATCAGCAGGTGACTAGAATGTTTTGTCCATAAATAAAAAAAACAAAACAAATAACATCATCAAGATTATCACGTGGCGATATCTTACCTGACGGCGGCTGATAAAGACTCGTCCATGTTTTTCCCCTCGCTTTACCTCTCGCTGTGGCTGCCAGGTGAAGAAAGAAGGAGTTAGCACGGACACTGGGATATTTTTACAGCCGGTGTCCACTTACCTTTCTGCCCAGGTGTGGCGCCTCCTCCCAGAATGCACCTGAATTATTGAGCAGCTCCGAGCCAATCAGAGCGAGCGTGAACCCACTACGAGTGCGCGGATATTAAATTTTAACGTCGCGATAATTGCTTAACCTTCTATCGCAGTTTAGGATATTACCACAATCCCGAGTCAGAGTTTTTCCACTGAATTTCCATCCTAGTGCACAGGACGTGAGGTCTGTCTCACAATACTCCTTATCATTTGCCCAAAATGTGGAATCTTAAAAGACAAATGTTCTTCTCACTGGGACAGACTTGTTGTCTGTTAAGAGCTGTCACATTATGTCATAAAAATAATTACTGAACCGCCTTTCTTCTTGAACCGCGTTACAGGAAGTCTGTAGGATGGACGCTCTGTCCTCAAGTCAGTTTGAGACATCGACATCGGGGCGACATCCTCGTTAGCAGCAGCTCAGTTGAGTCTAAAAATTCCTTGTCTGCTTCGATCATGTCTGTCTCTCTTTCTTCTCTGTCTCTGTTCTTGTCTTTCTCGCCTTTGTGACCCAAATGTATTTCCTTTAATACACATACACTCTTTGTAAAAACTCTTCGGTGGAGGTTGTAGTGAACAGAACGTAGCTTTTTGGACACACGGACAGCGGATTGATGTGCGATCCGTGTCGGCCATGAAAGCACCTGAATCGTACTTTCTGCTCCCCAGGTTAAAGTGTTTCCTGGTTTGTATTAGAGCTCTAAAAAACTCCCAGCGTCCCAAAAAGAGGGAGTTTGGATCACAAACTAATACAAATGTGGAAACTGACACTGACAACACAAGCAGAGGAAATGGTCTTGTACGTGTACGTCTCAGTTCCAGCATGACAAACGTAATTCCCACCTCCTGACTGGGAAAGTCCATTCAAGGTGGAATTCTGGGAGCTGTCTGACAGGCTTCTCCAACCAACCCTGAAACTGATGGGAAAATAGGAAATATGGAGTATGGGGTGGTAGGATAAGTCTGTTTTATCATTTCCCCATTGAGAGGTATCTCTCTTGCTGACTAGCTGTGATGATTGACAGGTGCAGATGATTGACAGGAGGGCACTGCTGCATTGTGGTTAAGCTCCATGTCATGATAATGCAATGAATTCTGGGTAACAGAGTGAGGATCAGAGCTCCCTTGTAGAGCACGTGGATTAAGATGACCGTGAGCCTCAATTTCAGTTTGTGTTTTTGTGTGTGTGTGTGTGTGTGTGTGTGTGTGTGTGAGTGAGGGAGATTTGCCAACGCTGCCACAGGTCTGTCCTCCCTCCCCTCCTTTGTGAATTGAACCCAAATCCCCAGCGCTAGCCGTGTGATGGGCCGCTACGTCAAGACGGAGCTCGGGCCTGCGGAGCAAGAATAGAAACACCCGGAGTGAGCTTCGCCTCGGAGAAGTTAGCAAGGCACGAGCCGCGTTGATTGGACGAGAGGCGCTATGTGAGAGTGTGTTCCCAGGCCGGGATTGGGTCGCACATTTCATGGCGGTTTGAAGAGAAGCATTTCTGACGGGGTTAGAAAGCCCAGGGGAGAGCGAGTGAGCGAGAGAGAGAGAGAGAGAGAGATATAGATGACTACACCACAGCACTAATGCTGACTCTAACATCACAACAAGGCCTTTTTTAAGTTACACGTCGTACAAATTCCTTGTTCTCGCCGCATGCCGTGCTATGTATAGCTCTTATTAATTATTAGAACACTGTATATCGAGTCCTCAGAGATCCCACACCGCCCTGAGAGACAGCGGCCCAACCCAAGCCGAGATCCGCTTTCCTACAGGGTTTAGCCGTGTCCCAGATTGTGTGTGTGTGTGTGTGTGTGTGTGTGTGTGTGTGTGTGTGTGTGTGTGTGTGTACACTTATATACTAGACATATTTCAATATACCATGCAATCTAGACTCCTAAAACTCACTGAGAAATTGAAACCTACAGCTCATCATCTGGGACTTTTTAGTACATTTAGTATTAATATTTCTTATTAATATATTAGTATTTCAACTACTATATATATATATATTTCTTTTGAATATATGAAGCTTGTCCCGAACACTCATCGAGAAATGACAGCGAACACAAAAAAAAATAAAAATCACTAACACTTGACCCAGTCTCAGATGATGCAGTGTATATATGATGTGGTATGACGGAAACTTTGCACTAACCTGTCCCATAATGCACCACAGTATAAAAGGGGCGGAGTCTGTATATAAAATTTTTTTTAAAAAAACGAGACAGAGCTAACGTTTAATGAAGATACCCACAGACTGTTCTCATTAACGGACTGTACATTAAAAAACTACTCATACACACACACACACACACACACACACACACACACACACACCTTATACCACAGCGATTTGCCAACGATTGCATTTTTAAAAATGACACGTCAACCTTTTTATCCATTTATACTTACATTCAATGTTGTGGAACATCCATGAAATAAGTTTGTTCCTGTTCTCACTTATGTTATAGCAGCTATAAACAGTCGTTCCCTCACGAGCCTGTCTTTTTAAAATGACAACTTCATCTCTGACTGTTACAAAGCCCCGACACTGGAGACTCCTTCCATAAATGTTAAATAAACACATAAGGAATAAACACATTTCTCCTCAGAGAGAACTTCACCTAAACGATGACTGCACGTTTTTAAAATCTGTTTATGTGGAGTGTTCGCTGTACACGTCCCTGTGGATGAGCTGTCGCTATAGAAACGATAACGTATTAGAACGAGCGCGTTAATACAAACCTGGGATTTGCAGCTGCGCTACTGTCAGAGCTGCCGTTATAGAAAACTAATCAACACCTTCTGACCCAATCACAATCCAGGATTCTGTAGCACTGTGGTATAACGCAGGATAGCAATAGTACAAAAAACAGAGCACCAGCACCAGACAGGTCGTGTGCAGTGTGTACAGAATACCCAGGATGCACTGTGGGGATTCGAAGGTGAATAGGTTGCGTGTGATGGTGCTGAAGATGATGAGTGATGGTGTGTGACGTCTCGTTCCTCCTGATTCTCTGATTTAATGGGATCGTGATTCAGGTGCAAACCAACCGCAATCATCCAACATTTTTCAGTCTCAGCACGAGTCCATTCTCGAATTCCTGCCGGCGCGTGGAGGAGATTTCAAGGTTCTTCGGCACCGCGCTGTTCTCCTGCCTGCCCGCCGCTAGCTCGGCTCCAAAGCTGCCCGCGTCCATCATGACATCATCGTCCTGTCCTTCTGCCGGCCCGGGACGAACATGACATCACAGCAGCCTCGGAGACAGGACACGTGCCATGACTGAGTGAGAGAGAGACACACAAAGACAGAGAGAGAGAGAGAGAGAGAGAGAGAGAGAGAGAGAGAGAGAGAGAGAATGAGAATTTAACTTAAACACCTGTTGTTGTTGTTTTGTATCACATCAATTCAGTTAAATTCAATTCTTTTTTTATTTGGATAGTGTTTTTAGCAATGGACATTGTCACAAAGCAGCTTCACAGAAATGTATAAATTCAGGATACACATTATAAATGTATAAGTTTATCCCTAATGAGCAAGCCAGAGGCGACGGTGGTGAGGAAAACCCCCCTGAGACGATGTGAGGAAGAAACCTTCTCAAAAGGGAACCCATCCTCATCTGGGTGACACCGGACAGTGCGATTATAAATAAATCCCTTCTATAAATGTGTACTACATGGTCAAATTGTGCAGTTGTGTAACCAGTAAAAATTCATTACAGTTTTCACATGAAGTCTGTTTGGTTGAACTTCCACCTCCACTGTTCACTGATGCAGCTCTCTGTGGCGATTGCAGTCCTAAAGCTATCATCAATCATCAGTCACATTCGCCTGAAAGCGAAAAACACTGACCTTTACTGCCTCTGCCTCTGTACCTCAGTCTCAGTCTCGACTTCAGCGCACTCCGGATGGCTTTGGGTACTCAACTTACACTATATTTGGGAAAACTTACGGAATTCCTCTTTTAAGGATACCATTAACATTTAAGGTTATTACCAGTCTTCTGAATAATGTGCTGTATTATTTGCAAACCAGTAACAGAGAACACACCTAGAACATGTGGTGGAGGGGAAAGTGGAATACAGCACTGCAATATAGGAATATAAAACACCTCCCAAAGCACGTGGTACATCACATTTAGTCCACAAATGGCTTTTGAGAGGCACGGCTACTGTACAGAGCACTGAGGAGTCTCCGATAACTGATCACAGACGGCCCAAAAAAAGGAGCCTAATGCTAGCTTTCATTAAGCAAGCTGACAAAAATATACAGTACCACCTTTTATCATTATTTTGCTTAATATAAACTAGAAGTGTGCTTTATAGATTAGAGAATCTTTTTTCTTTTTTTACTTATATTTTGCATGAAAAGCTGTTTTTTTTTTATCTAGAGATAGACTGAAATACAATTCCTGATGATATTAATTACAGCATAATTAAGACTTCTGGGTAAAATAATAGAAATAATGGCAATGTTGACCCGGCAAAAAAACAAAAAACAACAAACAAACAAACAAACAAAAAAAAACCTTCAGAAAGGGAAAGACGCCAAAACCAGATCAATCTGGCAACCCTGCGTTCGTGTAGAAGCTCATTTTTTTATGTGTATTACTGCCGTCTGGTGGCGAGAGGGTGTAATAGCAGTCCAAGGTCACATTCTTAATTTGTTCCTCCACCTCTTCAGTGCTCATTTGCACACACACACACACACACACACACACACACAATATTCATTAGCAATAAGCGCAACTTATCTCAAGGCACTGCTGAGTGTGCTGACATAAAACGTGCATAGAAAGTGTGTGTGTGTGTGTGTGTGTGTGTGTGTGTGTGTGTGTGTGTGTGTGTGTGTGTGTGTGTGTGTGTGTGTGTGTTGAACAAATGTGTAAGACCTTGCTTTTTGAGAATGCATGTGGAAGAATGTATGTTTCTCTTCCACTTCCCACCCACACATTATCGTTTCTAAAAATGACTTCTCTCCCTCCCAAAGACGCAGAAGGACAAATCCCACCCCCTCCACCCCTCTGCAACGGAAATGCTGGATCGTTCCAGATCGTACCAACTTAGAAATAGCTGTAATTGTGTGTGTGTGTGTGTGTGTGTGTGTGTGTGTGTGTGTGTGTGTGTGTGTGTGTGTGTGTGTGTGTGAGAGAGAGAGAGAGAGAGAGAGAGAGAGAGTCACACACTGACATTAGTGTCCTGGTAATACAATATACAGTTATACCAGTGGCACAGCAGGACAGTGACACAATCCTGGCATTATAGCATCACAAAGACAAGCACTCAGCACTCAGAACATCTGAACTTGTGCGTCGTATTACATTCCACTCGATTTTATTTGCAGATCACTTTTTGTTTTTAAAAAAATAGACATTGTCAGCGGACTCAAAAGGGGAACCCGTCCTCTTCTGGGTGTAACAGTGGGATTCTAGCAGTTCTTAGTCTCCAGGGCAGTGCTGTCACACACACGGTCTACAGCCCGGGCCTGGTCTGGTAAACTTTCTCATCTGGCTCGCTAATTTAATGTATAATCTGAATTCTACACTAAAATGTGCTCGTTGCACACAACACTTCCTCACTGTCGTAGTACTTAACACTGCTCCTGTGTTTCTGGATCTTTCACTGCACTCGCAATGGCGCTATTTTGCAGTCCGTGTGTGTGTCCGAGCTCCCGAAGATGAGCGTCATGACAACACCTGCAAAGCCCCTTCTAGCAAGGCTGCAAACTGTATGCTTCGTCATACACACACACACACACACACACACACACACACACACACAGGTATTAAGGTCAGAATCTAGCCATTTTATATATGATTCATATAAATACATTATATAAATATAGGAATAATAGTTAGAGAAGCCTTCGTACTGTCGAATGTAACAACGCTTGCTGGAAACGTGAGAGCCGGACTATTTCAAAACTGAATGCAAGTAGGACAAAATCCTGGCTTGCAAGGCCCACGTGTAATATTTAATATTTGGAAAAGCCCACCCTCCTCTGTCCGTGGACAACTTTAGGGTTTGCAGTTTAACCCACGGTCATTTATCAGCCCAGATAAATTTAGACATGACACCGCTGAGATCCTTAATATCTGCATTTGTCATATTTAAAAAGGTCATAGATAACAGGTATAAAAGCTTTGGGATTAGTATCATTTTTATAAGGTTTATTCTACCTGACATACAAATCGAGAGTTTGGACCATCTTATCAGATCCTCTTTAATATGAGATACTGCTGGCTTAATATTAGTGCCATACAGCTGTGACTGTTTAGGTGTAACGCAGATACCCAAGTATGTAACTCCTTCAGGCGGTAAGTGCACAGAGACGTTGAACTGCTTGAAAGCTCAGTGACAACTCTGTAAACTTGTCACGTCGCATAATAAGAGGATGTGAAGGGGCGCTGGGGGCGTGTCTATAAAAATGACTGACAAGAGGCCAATCCACATACAAACATTTCAGACCTGAAGGCAGGTTTCCGACAGCTTTGTAATACACTTGTTCTGAGACAAAGGCTTAGACTATTTTAAAAAATATATCATTTCTACACAATTTGTCACATTATTTGTACTAGTGAGAAATATATTGAAAAAAAAAAAAGTTGCCTATTGCAGCTTTAAGAGCTGTAGAAGGAACTCATCTAAATTGGTGTCATACTTCGACAAACTCGGTGGATATGACCGCAGGTTTAAATAAAACTATAAAACTTTATTTATTTATGACAGAGCCCAAACAGCAGGGGAAAGCATGAGAGATTAACTAGATAAGTAGAGAAAAAACAAACAAACATTTATTTATTTTTTTTTTTTTCAACCCAGAAATGATAGAAAGGCCTTAGTAATCAAATGACAGATAAAAGAATGTGTGTGTGTGTGTGTGTGTGAAGGTAAATGAGCAGCTTGAGAACAGGTGTGATGATCAGAACGATGGTGAACTTGACTGAAAATGACTCGCATGGGGCGTGGAAAGTGGGCGTGGCTTGGAGTGGGGCGGTAATGGAGTTGGATTAATGATAGGCTGCAACAAACTAGCAATAACAAACTATTTCTAAAAGATAAACAGGGTAAGGGCAGAACCATGATCATCTTTACTCATGTAGCACTTTGCATTCGGAGGTCAGAGTGCTGAGATGTGATGAAAACATCCAGAAAGAAGAGAAAGCCCAGGCACTGAGAAGAGGGGCTTGGGAACATGTGAAGAAAAGATTGGGAACATCTTCAAATGCCCCGACATCTGGCTCATGTTAGCACGCCTGTCCTGTTTTAACCCCGCAGTCCTCTGATGTGACCTTTACTCCATCACCCATCATGTGCTCTCTAAGCTAACACTGCACTGCACTGCACTTACCTCCAGCATGTCCGGAGACTGACAGCTGTCCATCATGTGCCCTCATTCATAGCCGGGACGGAAGTGAAGCTGCACGTGGTGCTGTCTATGGGATAAATACTGCAGTGACACACACACACACACACACACACACACACACACGCTTCAGCTTGTCCTCTCCATTGCGCATGCGTGAGCCACAATCATAACCTGTAAACTCTCCTTTTTCCCACCAGGGGGCAGCACTGACCGTTCTTCTTGTTCTGTACGTCTTCCACTACAGGCTCATATTATACTCTGACTTTACATACTGTATTGTGTATCTAGTTTGTTCAGGTGCCTACACACACACACACACACACACACACACACACACACACACACAGTGCTGCACTATGCGACAACAGCAGTGCTTATCCAGAATAATATAATAATAATCATCACCAATTTCATCATTGTCATTGTCATGGCTGCCTTTCATCATCATCATCATCATCATCATCATCATCATCATCATTATTATCATTTTCTTCTTCTTCTTCTTTACATAACATTTTTAGAGCAATTTTTTAAATTTTGAATCCAAAATCTCAGTGTACTACATTAAAATAAATTACATAATTTTATTCCATAATTAAATGTAAATCTTTGAAGATAAATATGAACTATGCAGAGTGAGTGAGGGGAGTCCACAGGATCAGTCAGTCCCTGTAGAGGAGGCGTGGCCTCTGTTCCAGTGAGTTCTCGTAAAGTAGGTGTGGCCTCTGTTCCAGTTTGTTCCAGTGAAGTAGGTGTGGCCTCTTTGTCCATTAGTCCCAGTGAAGTAGGTGTGGCCTCTTTGTCCATTAGTCCCAGTGAAGTAGGTGTGGCCTCTTTGTCCATTAGTCCCAGTGAAGTGGGTGTGGCCTCTTTGTCCATTAGTCCCAGTGAAGTGGGCGTGGTCTCTTTGTCCATTAGTCCCAGTGAAGTAGGCGTAGCCTTTGTTCCTGTGCTTCCTATTAAAAAAATAAAAGTTTACACTGCAGCTTGTCACAGCAGTGCTTTAACTGCCAGTGAACCAACCATAAGTAACAGGCCAATGAGAAACTTCTGGGAGAAACCAAGGTGGTCCATCCGGTACTGGAACTCAGTCTCGGAGTACAAGTTTATTTAAAGGTAGAGATGAAGTTGAGGTGAGGGACCACCAGGGATCCTTGACATCATGTATGTAATTCTCCACACAGCTCAGAGAAGTTTCATCAAGCATTACTTACCACAGAGCTCTGCACCTCCGTATGGCTCCTCGGATGGAGAACACAACGATGCCACTGCCGTAAGAGAGAGTGTAGACTGCAGAGCAGGAAGAGGTGATCATTTAGAGTTCAGAAGGCATCTTACAGATTCTGTTCTGGCAAAGATTGACACTTACATTTTTTTCATTCAGCAGATCCTCTTTGCATTATTTTCACAATACTCTGAAGACTGACACTATGCTCGCTCTCTCTCTCGCTCTCTCTCTCTCTCTCTCTCTCTTTCTCTGCACTTTATTTTTGCATCAAATGTTCTCTGTAGCACTTCCTGGTTTTCTGATCCTATATATTTATAAGATATATTTATTTATAAGATATATTTATAAGCTTACTGAAGTCTTCACTTGTACAAGACAGGATTCTCTACTCTTCCACAGGCTCTCCAAGTACTTTGTATCCTCACACCTTCAGCTGTTTGCACTTTTTGTAAGATAGTTTGTGTAACAGCGTCTAGAAAATGCTTTTATACAAATACCTGAATACATCTAAACACACCTGGATACATATGGGCACACCTGAATACATCTGGGCACACCTGAACACACCTAATTGCAAATAAATACTTACCTGGGAAAATCTGTATACAACTAAATACACTTTAAAACTTTAACTAAATACACCTGGGCACATACTCAGCTGGACACATCTGTAAACATCGTAATACACACCTGTACACACCTGTACACATCACTCTACACACATGTACACACCTGTACACATCACACTGCACACCTGTACACACCTGTACACATCACACTACACACCTGTACACACCTGTACACATCACACTACACACCTGTACACACCTGTACACATCACTCTACACACATCACACACCTGTACACACATGTACACATCATAATACACACCTGGATACCTGTACACATCACACTACACACCTGTACACACATGTACACATCACACTACATACCTGTACACACCTGTACACATCACACTACACACATGTACATACTTTTACACATCACACCACACCTGTACACACATGTACACATCATAATACACACCTGGATACCTGTACACATCACACTACACACCTGTACACACCTGTACACATCACAATACACACATGTACACACTTTTACACATCACACTACACACCTGTACACACATGTACACATCATAATACACACCTGGATACCTGTACACATCACACTACACACCTGTACACACCTGTACACATCACACTACACACGTGTACACACTTTTACACATCACACTACACACCTGTACTCACATGTACACATCATAATACACACCTGGATACCTGTACACATCACACTACACACCTGTACACACATGTACACATCACACTACACAACTGTACACATGTGCACATCACACCACACCTGTACACACATCACAATACACACCTGGAACACCTGGCCACACTTGGAATTTAAATTTAAAGAAAGTATTTGTGAACACAAGTGAAGTGTGAAGTGCTGACAAAAGAAAGATGGATCCTCACCGTGGTAAGCCTTGAGATGTAGGACAGCCACAATCAGAGCAAAAATGAACCCCCATAGTGCATCTGGTGAGAACGAGGAAAGAAGGATTAAAATTATGTTGTTTTTTCATAGTCTCAGGTACTTCTTTGATTAGAAACATGTTCCACTTACCTCTCCGCTGGAAAGGTGGACCTTTGCATTGTTTGGTGTGTCGAGGCAAACCTGGAACACACAGCATATATGGATATGGATATAAATAATCCTAGACCTGCGCAGATCTGACTATATCTGAACACACCTGTATCTGGCTCACCTGAATGCACCTAAAAATGGTTTAATACACCTGAACACATGTGTAAGCACATAAATACACATACATACACATCTGGACAACTTATACATATGAAAATAAACACCTGGTTATACCTGGGCACACCTAGACGCACATGAATACTGAACTAATCACATCAGTATGCACCCAAATACACAACTGGGCTCATCTGTATGCACAACAATAATCTTTAACACACCCGGACACATCTGGATGCACATAAATACACCTAAGTACACACAGGTTCCTAAGCAGACCTGCATCCATCAGAACACACCTGAACACCTACACACCCAGACACACCTGTACACACATAAAAACACCTAAATACCTCTACTGCCCCTGAATACCCCTGCCTGCACCTAAATTCACATATACAGATATCTCTACACACCTAAACCCACCTGAATACACCTGAACACACCTGAATACACCTAAATTATTAGGGACATTATTGTAAATGATTGTGAGGGATCTCACCAAAGCACCAGCCCACAGCCTCGAAAACAAACATGCAGAACACAGTGAGGACGACTGGCATCACCAGAGCTGTAAGGACAAGAGAACACAAATTCACACAAATTCCGTACAAATCTAGTCCTTCTAATAACAAAGAGAAGATTATTAATTAGCTGGCACAGAGTCTGCGTTCATAGGCGGTGCGGTGTCCGCAAAGAGGCGTGTCACTTTATGATAACAGCCTATGAGGTATGTAATTTTACATAACAATTTTATAACTTGCTAAACACGCTTACATGATTTATATAATAATATATATATTCTCGCCTCTGCCCTATGTGTGTGGAGTTTGCCTGTTCTCCCCGTGTACTCTCCGGGGTACTCCGGTTTCCTCCCCCAGTCCAAAGACATGCATTGTAGGCTGATTGGCATCTCTAAATTGTCTGTAGTGTGTGAACTGGTGTGTGAATGGGGGTGTGTGTGCGATTGTGCCCTGCGGTGGGTTGCCTTGTGCCCCGAGTCCACTGGGATAGGCTCCAGGCTCCCTGCGAGCCTGTGTAGGATAAGCGGTACAGAAAATGGATGGATGGATATATATATATATATATATATATATATATATATATATATATATATATATATATATATATATATATATATATAGCGCATATTATGCCTTATATATAGTACTTTTCTTAACTCCTTTAGGTTCTATTATATGTACAGATTATACTGTATATATCATTGTAACAGCCATCACATGATTCAGGTATTTTCCCGTTTAAAAATGGAAGTAATGTTCACGTGACTAGTTTTTAGAGATTCCTGAACAACCAACCAGACTCAAGCTTGGTCCTAATCGTCATGTGAAAAACCGGACATACAACATACCAAAGAGAAACAAAAGGGTGAAACTGTTGATGCATAAATTTTTTGACATTATAATGAATGATTATAAAAAAAATAATTTGCTAATCTTTAAAAAAAAAAAAAAAAAAAAATTTAAAAATATATATAAAAGAGGCTTTAAAGTCAGTGTACATCACAGCATTTAACATAAATATGGAAAGATAAAGTTAACAAAAAAATCCAACATGTTTGATTTTCATACATTTTAATTAATTTGAATTGAACTTGAAAATTGTTATTTTGCCTACAGAAAAAAATGAGTTAATATAATATTACTGTATGTAACTTACTGTAACTTGCTGCATTATAATCAGTGTACCTGTATATCTGTGTTTATCTGTAGATTTCTCTATATATTTTAATGTATTTAATTTAATTCATAATTGTAATTATGTAATTATTGAAATTATGTTGTTATTTACCTCCAAACATGTTTTTTTTTATCCTGGTTAGGAATGAATAGATTTATTTTACCTCACACTACAGGATGTTTTATACTCTGAATACCAGCCAAAGTGTGAACATGGATCACTTACAGTAGTAGGGCCTGTAGCTACACAGTCCACAGCCCAGGCCGAAGCAGATGGAGAAGAAATGATAAAACTTATCTGGAATGAAACCAAAAAATTGACTGAGTTGTTTGACATGATTGACAGCTACAGGTTTCACTTTCATTTCTTCAGCAGTTATAGAAATCGTAAAGAAGACTTACAGTGAGTGTACAAATCCAACATGTTGTCTGTCACCATGTGAGATCACCGGCACTGTCTGTAGTCTCAGGTGTAATTCTCAGACCTGGTTGTCATTGCTAGTTTTGTGTTCGTACCATGGAGATGCCAATGTCGGCTTTGAGCAGCGATTAAAACTGGCTGGATGACAAATATAACTTCAAAGGTAAACAGCGGAAATCCCCAGAGAGTGATTTCACTTTCATGTTGTCAGTGTTTGGATTTATTATGTGCATACAGTCCTGTGCAAATGTTTTAGGCAGCCTATTTTTTTTTTTTTTTTTTTTTTTAGTACAAACTTCGTTATAGTTTTTTTTATTTTATGTCGTCTACATTATCAAGTCGGTACAAAAAAAAACATTTTAGATTCCCAAACATTAGTTTTCTAGCACAGAATTAAATGTTAAAGAAAAATGTTTGTATGTCATTAAAGAAAGCAGTATATTACATAAGAGACACTTTTCAGACAAAAAAAACACAATGAAGGCTGCTGGGTTTCGCTGCAAAAATAAGAAGCGAGTGCGAAAGTCAAAGTGTCCAGAAGAACTGATGCTCAATAAAACTTACCAGCTCATTTCCTTATAAAACTGCACTAATTGTACCGGAGACTAATATTTTTATTTTTTTGTCACACCAAATATTGACTTTGTTTCATTTACTACTGTTTACTGCTCTTTACTGTATTTTTTTTTAAATGTAGAAACATTTAATTTCATTACTTTGAAGGCATCTTTGCTCTACAGCATTTCTTTGCATGTGCCTAAAACTTTTGCACAGTACTGTCTATAGTGACATATTTAAAAAATGTGAGTTGATTTTTTTATTTTTTTTTAAAAAAAAAGGAAATATATCAGATTTTCTTGAAATAATACAAACTCTTCAGTATAAAGTAACTGAAAGAAACTTCAAGAGTAGGTTTCATATTTTGTAATAGACAATTACAGTACACATGTGTAAAATATGAATGTGTGTTTACCCTTAAACATCTAACATTGTTTGGCTTTAATGGCCATATCTCAATTCACCTTCAAACCTCATCCCTGGGTCCAGGAAATAGTGTCCCGTTGTTTGCCAGAAGGGAAATTTAAAGGTGCATTAGTCACGATTAGTACAAATTGGAGCTCTAGTGGTTAAGTAGGTGAAGTACAACAACACTGGAACATTTTATTTACTCCTTGAATGCGCCTCTCATTCCCCAAACCCCGGCTCCAGAACCTACAGAGTGATGGTGTTAGCGTTCTGGCCTGAGCTGTGGTTTGGTTTGTCCATTGACCTGCTTGATGCCTGAGTCATAACACTGTAAACACGTGCAATTCTGTCTCATGCTGATTTACTGCTGTGAGAACGGTCGATGAGTTTACCGCTGAGGTTACCGGTGCTAGATAGTTAGCGTCATTAGCTGCACAGGACTGCGATGCAGTTATCTAGCACTGCATACATTTCTATGCAGGTGGTTCCTCTAAATCATCACCTGACCCGGCTATCTAAGTGATAAAAATGGATTTAATCGACTTTCAAACAGTTCAACCCCTTATAAAGATTGCGTTCACACATTCGCCCAGGAGGAACGTCGCTCATTCCGTGTTCAACTTCATCCCCATCACCTGTAATAAAGTTCTCGATCCTTGAACTGATTAACTAAAAAAAAAAAAGTCTTCGAATAATGTCATTTTGAATCGAATACAAATGTGTTGTGAGTAGAAATTTCAAGAATTAAAACTCTAAGGCTCTAAGAGATAGCCAAAATATTTTGCACACATTTAATAATAATAATAATAATAATAATAATAATAGGTATTAAAAATAAATCTGTACTGAGCGCCTCTGTGGAAATTATCTTACAGTTAAAAGAAAAAAAGTTTAATACTTAAAAGTGTAACAATACTGATGTGGCCCTCATGGCTCTGGACCTCTTGAATGATAAAACTGGATGACGTAGAGTTTAGGAACCAGCAAGGAAACGCCTTCGCACGGAGAACCGCAGAGCATGCCGGGTACTGTAGTGCACATGGGAGTCGCTTCGACACCACTGACCGCGGACAGGACTACATGTCCCAGCGGTGCAGTGACACATCTTTAAGGAATCACGTCTTTTTTTCCTCCCAGCAGAATGAGCTCAGCTTCGGGGTCTCCCCCTTCCCCTTCCCGTGACACAGACTAGACTGAAGGAAGGAAAATAAATAATCAATAAAATAATAATAATAATACTAATAATGGTTCTGTTTAAGCAAACCGGATGTGTAACCTGGAGAACAAAGCTGTGTTGTGTACTTTGTTAGAGATGTGTGTGTGTGTGTGTGTGTGTGTGAGTTTGCTCATGTTTAATGAGTGACAAAAGGCGTTGAACGGGCTGGGTCCGTTAGGGTTAGTGTCGGCTAGTATCCGGGATGGAGCAGGAGGGTTATCCCGGGACAGAGCTGATCCCGGAGGCCGGGGTGGAGTGTCTCCGGGCCGAGCTCGAGCGCCTGTCCCGGGAGCTGAGCGAGACGAGCCGGGATAAGATCCGCGCTGCGGAGTACGGGCTGGCGGTGCTGGAGGAGAAGCAGCAGCTCCAACAGCGCCATGAGGAGCTGGAGACGGAATATGAAACCCTCAGACACGAACTGGATCAACTCAAAGAGGTGAGACACAGCAGAGATTAAAGCACTACTGGGTTCAAGTGTTCACAGCTGACGAGGTGCGGTACAATCCGATTAAATTCGATACAGTCCGATTAAATTCGATACAGTCCGATACAAGTCGATACAATCTGATTAAATTTGATACAATCTGATGCAATCCGATTAAATTCAATACAATCCAAGTCGATACAATCTGATAAAATTCGATACAGTCCGATACAAGTCAAGAGAATCCGATACAAGTCGATACAATTTGATTAAATTCGATACAGTCCAATCCAAGTCGATACTTGTCGATACAATCCGATTAAATTTGATACAATCCGATACAAGTTGATACAATCCAATTCAATTTCAAACAAGTCAATACAATCCGATAAAATTTTATAAAAGTTGATACAGTCTGATTAAACAATCTGATACCAGTCAGTACAAACCAATACAATCTGATACAATCCAGTACAATCCGGTACAAGTGAATACAATCCGATGCAAGTCAGTACAATCCGATTCAAGTCGATACAATCTGAGATAATTTATTTAAGATTGTACAGATAACACCATGAGTTAGTATTCTGTCAGTATTTTGGTTTGTACATGAGGAAGTAGCGAGACAGAGGATTCCAGGACGGTCGTATAGGAGACTTACAGCAACATGTTCTCCATCTTTTCTGAGGTGATTTATATGAAGAGGAATCTGGAAGGGGGGGCTTAGTGTCGAGATAAGATTTGCTTCAGTTACAAACAAAATGAGAAAATGAGTTGTTTTTTTTTTTTAAAAAAAAAAACATGGTTCTGCTTAAAACCCCACAACAGAGTGTTTCTCTATCAAGTAGGACACTTTTTGGAAGCTATGAACCCTTAACTATCCAACGAACCCATAAAGAAGCTTCAGTGTGTACAACATGACATGGGCCGTCACATGAAAACTCCAAGAGGCACAAGTGAAAAGTGCAGGAGAGAAATTATTCACAACCCCAACTTCGATTCAAAGGAGAAGCGTGAAGAATGAGGGATAAATAAAAAAGTCAAATGTGAGCTGAAAGGGGTCCTGCATAAAATTAAAGCTTTTTTTTTTTTTTTTTTTTAAATCAAACAGAGGGGGAAAAAAATCCTTATTGTAACGTTTTTAAATTGTAGGTGGAAATGATTTCATGTCTGAACTCCCTTTAGTGATCCAACGGAAATACTTAAGAACCGGCGGAGTCGTTCTCCCACTGCAGAGACACCGAAACGTGGTAATGAGATCACGATGAGCCACTGATTTCAGTTCCTTTTATCACACGTCTGCTTGTGTGTCACAAAACAGACACACACACGCACACACACCCACACACTCGACTTAGAGTAGACCTGCTTATTACACTGTAAGTAAATGAGTATATGAGTAGAAATGCTGCAGGTCAGAAAGACAAAACTCTGCTTATGATGAATAACACAATCCGGATCAAAATATGAAATGTTGTAGTGACGTGGTCCGGGTGCACTCGTGTGGGAAGCCAGACACCAATAAAAAAAGATGGCTGATGTGTGAAAATCCAACACACACACACACGTGGTGGACACAAACACGGGCCTCATTCTCGAAGAGAAACCATAACTCATGGAGGATCATGGAGGAATCAGACGGTCTCCGTGCAGCTTCCCCGTCACAACAGGCTTTTAAAAAAAAAAAAAGTCACATGACTTCCTTCCTGCGTGTTTATGAGAAAAAGCAGGATGTTCACATGTAGTGATCCATCTAGTGGCGTGGGAGTGAAATGTGAGCTTCAGAACTGTCTGGCTGTGAGAGTTCACAAATATTACACACCAGCGGCAACTGTATGGCTTATTTATTTATAAATAAATAAATAAAAGAAGTCAAACATGAATTATGCCACTATTAAGGTCTCTTTTTCTCTCCTTCTCATTATATAATCGCTCCTTCAATCTCTGTCTGACTTATTTACTTCTGTCTCTCTGTCTCTTACTCATTCTGTTTCCTTTTCCTCTCCGTCTCTTTCTGTCTGTCTTTCTCTGTCTCTCTCTTTTTTATCTGTCTCCCTCTTTCTATCCGTCTTCCTCTTTCTGTCTCCCTCTCTCTCTCTCAGCATTTTGTAACCATTGTTTGGACTGCGTCTTCAGTTTTCTCTAATCAGAGCTGTGTCTAAATAAAAAAAGGGGGGGGGGGGTGGGATCTGTGAAGGCTGTAAGAGGATCCGTGGTGAAACGAGGCTATAAAAAGCCCTCGCGCCGTAGCTGCGCTCGCTGATTACCAGCACGCTGGGCCTCTAACACATCCACCAGAGATTACGGTATGATTACAGTGTGTGAGCTGAACACGTTTACATTTATTCTTCTGGCATGTGCTTTTACCCCAAAGGCGGGATCCAGCTTGGAGCAGCCGAGAGCTTTCTAAACTTCTTGCTGGAACCTGAACCAGTGAGCTTCCATTGTCCTTTAACGCACCTCATAACATTCAGAGTGTGTCGTTTTTGGCATAAAGAGAACCCGAGAATATGATCATCGATTTAAGAACCTTCCCAAATAAGACGCCCATAAAGAAAGCCCAGAATATGACGTCCACCCACGGTTCGATCTCCAGACATTACTCTACAGTCCAAAGAAAGTCATTTGTTTGGTTTCCTGATGTGTGAACTAACAATCCCAAACCATTTCAGAAGATAGTGTGTATTTAATTCTAACAGTCTTACAACCTCTAATGATCTCAGGCGCCTTTGGCTTTGGAAACTTAATTTAAACTGCACACATGTACACTAACTTCATCAGAAAGAGTGGAGGAAAAAGTGGTTAATGTGGTCCAGGATACGAGTCCCACCAAGAAGAAATGCTCTAGAAATGGACTGGAATATGAGCTCCATCAGTAAGAAGGGTCTAGAATATATAACAGCTGTGCAGATGTGGGAGTATTTCAACCCTGAGTCTATCTATTTAAAGAAAGAGTACAGATCTTTGAGGTTTTGCACAAGTCAAGCATAAATCCTTCAGAGAATATTTTAAGCTCTGTGAAGTTCACTGAATCTCAGCATTTCAACAGCTGACCGAGCTTCAGTTTCATGCAGCGAGGTGTTTAAAGCTATTCATAAGAAGATCCAGACCACAGAAATACAGATGTGCGTTTATGGCTTAAAACCCACAATTTTCCTTTCAGAATGTTCTCCAAGTGATGACGTGTTTGCAGAATTCTGGCCACATTTACATACAGACATTTCGGACGGTTTTTATTTCTTTCTCTTGTCTCCTTTTTCTGGTGCATAAAACAAAATAATGCAGTGTTGTTGGTGAATCGGTGATTAGTCTTTGGGAACAACAATTAGACTAATCGGTGATTAGTCTTTGGGAACAATAGTGATTAGTGATTGGTCTTTGGAAACAACTGTGATCAGTGATTGGTTATCAGAAACAATGGTGATCAGTGATTGCTCTTTGGAAACAATGGTGATCAGTGATTGGTTATCAGAAACAATGGTGATCAGTGATTGGTTATCAGAAACAATGGTGATCAGTGATTGCTCTTTGGAAACAATGGTGATCAGTGATTGGTTATCAGAAACAATGGTGATCAGTGATTGGTCTTTGGAAACAACTGTGATCAGTGATTGGTTATCAGAAACAATGGTGATCAGTGGTTGGTCTTTGGAAACAATGGTGACTAGTGATTGGTCTTTGGAAACAACTGTGATCAGTGATTGGTTATCAGACACAATGGTGATCAGTGTTTGGTCTTTGGAAACAACGGTGATCAGTGATTGGTTATCAGAAACAATGGTGATCAGTGATTGGTTATCAGAAACAATGGTGATCAGTGATTGCTCTTTGGAAACAATGGTGATCAGTGATTGGTTATCAGAAACAATGGTGATCAGTGTTTGGTCTTTGGAAACAATGGTGATCAGTGATTGGTTATCAGAAACAATGGTGATCAGTGGTTGGTCTTTGGAAACAATGGTGATCAGTGATTGGTTATCAGAAACAATGGTGATCAGTGATTGGTCTTTGGAAACAACTGTGATCAGTGATTGGTTATCAGAAACAATGGTGATCAGTGGTTGGTCTTTGGAAACAATGGTGACTAGTGATTGGTCTTTGGAAACAACTGTGATCAGTGATTGGTTATCAGACACAATGGTGATCAGTGTTTGGTCTTTGGAAACAACGGTGATCAGTGATTGGTTATCAGAAACAATGGTGATCAGTGATTGGTCTTTGGAAACAACTGTGATCAGTGATTGGTTATCAGAAACAATGGTGATCAGTGGTTGGCCTTTGGAAACAATAGTGACTAGTGATTGGTCTTTGGAAACAAGGGCGACTAGTGATTGGTCTTTGGAAAAAGTGGTGATCAGTGATTGGTTATCGGGAACAATGGCGATCAGGGATTGGTCTTTTCCTCATATCTAATGCATTCAAACCTGTGGGTGCGACACAACATCCTACACAAATCAAACACGTTTCATTTTTTCACACATCACATCTCATATTTTGTAAGAGTAACAAGATGAAACTGTCGCTTGAAAACACTGAAGGACATCCAGCCACCATGTGGTCCAGACGGAGGAAAATGTCAAATCACGTGTCCATGCACAGAGAGTTTCGATATAAATGCGAAAATTGGGAACGGCGTATTTTCAGCCACCAGACATTTGCACACAACACGAGCTAACAGTCTCTCTGTGGTCCTGCGTGCAGGCGTACGGTCAGGCCCACTCCGCCCAGAGGAAGGTTGCGGAGGACGGCGAGAGTCGCGAGGAGTCCCTCATACTGGAGTCTGCGTCTAAGGAGGCGTATTACGAGCAGAGGGTGCAGGAGCTGCAGGCCGAGCTGAGGCAGGCCAAAACTGCGCTCGCCAGCACGCAGAGCGAGAACGAGCGACTGAGTAGCCTCACGCTCGAGATGAGGGAGGTGGGTGAGACATAAAAAGCATGATAATAATGAAACCTGTGCCACACATGCTGACTATAAATCTAATATCTTAGGTCATGCATGCTTCCTATAATACCATCATTATGCCATCCAGAAGCTCAGCCCTTTTGTATTTCCTTCACTCTCTCTCAGAATGCTGAGCTGTTGGAGTTGCAGCGCACTCGTCTGCGTGATGACATCCGAGAATATAAAGTCAGAGAGTCTCGTCTGCTGCAGGACTACAGCGACCTGGAGGAGGAGAACATCAGCCTGCAGAAACAAGTGTCCACGCTCAAACAGGGCCAGGTGAGACAGTTACAGTTACAGTTACGCGCAGCAAAACCTGACTGTAAAAATTTGACACAGAAATTTTGTGCCAGAAATGAGGTTGTACATATTGTACTGCTTACGTACGTCTGGAATTAAAAGAGTGGGTTAGGAAGCACTGACGTATACATCGTTTTTCTGTTTCCCCCCACTTTGTGCCCATGTGCCTACTTCCTGGTGCGAGTGCAGGTGGAGTTCGAGGGTCTAAAGCACGAGATCAGGAGGCTGGAGGAGGAGGCGCAGTACCTGAACAGCCAGCTGGAGGAAGCCGTGCGGCTGCGTGAGATCGGCGAGCGTCAGCTGAGCGAGGCGCTGGAGACAGTGAAGAGCGAACGGGAGCAGAAGGCGGCGCTGCGCAAAGAGCTCACGCATCACATGACCCTGGGAGACTCTCTCCTCGGCGGCTCGCTGGACGGACTCAGACTCAGCGAATCGAGCGAGCCCAACAATGACGAGGCCATGCGCGCGCTTGAGAACGGGCTCGCAAAGATGTCTGAAGACAACGAGGACGATAACGTTTCGTCCATGCCGAAGAAGAGCCTGGTGGACGACCTGCTGAGCGAACTGAACATCTGCGAGATCCAGAAGCTCAAACAGCAGCTGCACCAGGTGGGTTCGCTCACGTGGCAAACACTTAACACTTCATCCTCTTTTCTCTCACTCATACTGTATGTTTTTTCCTCTGTCTCAGGTGGAGCGAGAGAAGGTGGCACTGCTCTCCTCCCTCCAGGAGTCTCAGAAGCAGTTAGCTCAGACGCGTGGAGCATTAGCGCGCCTGAGTGACGACTTTGGAGCCACGCGACGTGTCCAGGTTGCAAAGGACAGAGAGAAAGAGAAAGACAGCGGCGAGGACGGAGACGTGGACTATTATGAGCTGGACATTCACGGCCCTGAGATCCTGCGCTGCAAATACGAGGCTTCGGTGGCTGACGCCGGCGAGCTGAGGGAGGAGCTTAAGTTGGTAAAGGCGGAGCTTGAGGAGGTGAGGCGGAGTTTACGTAGATGACGGTGTTAAGTGAAGAAATGGTGATGCTGCTCATCATTGTTAGTGTCCTAATGATGCCAAATGTCACTCTTTTTTTATTTTGAATCAGGTTAGGGCGGCGCATGAGGAGGTGCGGGCACGGCTGGAGAGCCAGGTGCGCGACCTCACGTCTCAGGTGTGCTCGCTGGAGAGCGACGGCCGAGCTGAGCGGGCACAGCTGGCACGGCTGCAGAGGGAGTTGGACGAGGTGAACACGGCTGCAGGCGAGACCCGGAGGACCCTCGGGGTGGCACAGGATGAGCTGGCATCGTTCAGCGAGGAGCTGGCTAACCTCTACCACCACGTCTGTGTGTGCAACAACGAGACGCCCAGCCGCGTCACACTCGACTTCTACAGAGAAGGGAAAGACAGCAAAGGCAGGAAAGAAGGCAAAGAGGAGAAAACAGACAACACGAGCTCGACTGAAACCCCCGCTGGCCCCGGTTCGGCCTCAGTGAGAGACTCGAGGAAAGAGCCGATGGACGTGTGTGTCCTGGCGGCGATGATTCGGGAGCAGATGAGGCACCTGCAGCAGGCCGTGGAGCGAGGCACACAGCTGGCGAGGCAGAGGCTGGCACCACTGGAGCTCGCAGCCGTGCCTGATAAAGAGCAGGCGGCCTGCATGGAGGAGATCCTCAAACTCAGGTCACTGCTGAGCACCAAGCGGGAGCAAATCGCCACGCTCAGGGCCGTGCTCAAGGCCAACAAACAGGTGACAAGTCACGACGAGTCAAGTCAGGGAATTTTTCAGTATATAGCTAAACCCAGCAGATTAATTTTAGTAATCATATATTATCATTTTTTACATATTATTATTTATATATTACAGCCGATGTAACGTCTTGTATATGTTGCAGACGGCCGAGGTTGCGCTCGCCAACCTGAAGAGTAAGTACGAGAACGAGAAGACCATCGTGACGGAGACCATGCTGAAGCTCAGGAACGAGCTGAAGGCTCTGAAAGAGGACGCAGCCACGTTCTCCTCCCTCAGGGCCATGTTCGCCACCAGGTACGCGCATCAACACACACACACACACACACACCAAAGCATTAGATTAGACTAACACACTTAAAGGAAAGATTTGGCCCAAAATCCAAACGTACACAAGGTTCCTTTTGCCTTAGTCTCAGTGTCTGAAATTCGCTTCCTTTATTTTGCACTGGAGCTACGTGGCTAATGTAGCTAACAAGTATTGAAAGGTTATAGCTACCAGTTTAGCATTGTGCATACAGCATGTCTGATTTGTTACACGGGACAAATAAATACAAAAGCATCATTTGGCTCAGTGACACCATTTGTACACGAGGAACTTTGTGAAATAACAAAAAAAAGTATTCGTTTGAATAATATTTTAATCAACAGTGAACTATATTGTCATGTGAATGACTGGCAACTTTCCAAATTTAGGCCACGCCTCTTGTCTGAGACCGTGTGCTGGGAAAGAAAGTGATGGAGCTCGGATTGTTTTTAACTGCATCTTTATAGACAACCTCTCTGTCTCTCTCTCTGTCTCTCTCCTTGTAGATGTGATGAGTACGTGACTCAGCTGGACGACATGCAGAGGCAGCTGGCGGCCGCTGAGGACGAGAAGAAGACGCTGAACTCGTTGTTGCGCATGGCCATCCAGCAGAAACTCGCACTCACGCAGCGCCTCGAGGACCTCGAGTTCCACAACGAGCAGGAGCGCAGGGGAAGCGCCGCCACCGCCTCGGCCCGCGCCAAAGGGCCCTTCTCTAAGAGCAAGAACCTGCACGTAAGTCCCACTCCGTCCTGTAGAGGCCGTCCTCTGCCCCACGGCATCGTGGGTAGTCATGTGGTGTTCTGTGCCTGAACCACTTCACTGCTGACCCTCCTCTCATCCCTGACACCAACTAACCTTCATCTTCATCATCACTGCATCATCATCACGCCTGTCTTTAGCGCCGACTCTCTCTGGCTAACACTAACACTGCTGGGGCTCGCTCAGTGTCTGATGCTGTGATGAACTTCATGTCTTGAGACGGCCAAGTTACCATGGAGTCTTGCAGTGACATATTCTGATATGTCTTGTGGCTAAAAATCGCTTAGTTTCACAGGAAGAGGCCATTTGAGTGACATGGCAGATGACCAATCGGAATCCTTTTCTTTAGCCACGCAGCAAACACACTGATTATCAGCTTAACAGCTTCAAACAAAACTTTTAAACTTTTAAATTTTAAATCAGTAACTGTTAAAGACTATACAGTGACTGTTTTGCTCCAAAAAGTTAATCGTTCAAAGGTTTTCCTGCTTTAAACCAGTACATGGTAGTATGTAGGTGTGGAGACCGAGTCACATTGCATCCATCGAGGTCCTGAAGCTTGTAGCCAGAAAAGTGCACAAAAGACACTACATAGCCTCTGGGTGAGTCTTTGTGCCTCATCTAAACACAGTCAAAGTGCCTTTTTAGAGCAGTTTTACATCCCTTATGTTGAACCTAGATGACGGAATTTACATCAACGACCAGTAGCAGCCCTGAAAGAGAAGGGGCGGTCCTTTATATTGAAGCATGGAGGATTCATAATGGAAGACGCACTAATCTTAGCAGTGTGCAGGAATCAGACTTTATACATTACTTCTCGCGAGCTAGGAGATGTCTCTGCTTTCCTGTCGATTCAGGAAGCTCCTCCTCCTGCACTAGTATTACATTGTTCTATCCTGGGCAGTATGCGTGCGTGTCTTTTTAGGGCGTGGCTTTGCAGGGACTGCTGTGCTCTTCTGGATATTATGATTTAAAACTGCGAGCTTCAGCTAACTTGTGCCAAAGTTAACTTGTGTGCATGCTGTCAACAAAATGTCCTCCGTGTGTGTGTGTGTGTTTTCCTTGTGAATGGTTATGTTGTTAAATATAATATAATATAATATACTATAATAGAATAGAATGAATTGAGTGTTAATATGATGTGTTGATGTTATTATGATGATTCTAATGATGATGTATTTTTAATGTTTCACAGTAATTGTAGTTGCCAAGGAATTTCCCTCAAAGTGGCTTAATCCCTGACTGCAGACGTCCCGCTTTACTCACACACACACACACACACACACACACACACACACACACACACACACACACACACACACACACACACACACACACACACGATATGACGCCCCTCTTCGCATGACTGCAGGCTTCACATCAATCTCATCATCCACACTTTTGGTTTCCGTCTCTGCTCTGATATTTTTTTTTATGTTTCTGTTTAATTTAATTCACACTTTTGACACGTTATGTAACACATTTCTATGTATGTGATGTCATGTGACTCCTTGTTTGACAGTTTTACAAAAACACGCACGTACGTGACGTATTTCAGGTCCGCAAAAGTCAGTTTATAATTAAGGAGCACCGTTTTACGGTTGTTCTGCCTTTTAGTCTTAATTTATTTTTTAATAAACTGAATATGCAGAAAATCCTGCAGTGGGGGAGATAAATACACGTGATGACTCGGAAAGACTGATAGTTTTCCATATGAGCTGTTTTTTTTTTTTGTTGTTGTTGTTGTTTATTTTTAAACCACATTTTTTCAGTAGGATGTGATGTCACGCCGCAGGACATGCTGACGTGGGTGATGCTGACAGAAGGATCGGTGACTTCTTAATTTAAAACTAATATTCTGATTGTGTGCTTGTTACAAAAATCGTCGCAATATCAACAACTTTTCACCTCCTTTTGTCAGCTACCTCTTTATCACTTCTTTAGTTCGATGTATTTAACATAAATGATAATATAAAACTTTTTTTTTTTCTCTCTCTCTCTCTCTTTTTAAATATGACTATTTTGCTTGCTGTGTTCAGGAGCAATCCAGGGAAAATGAATATATAGATTGTGTGGATGTCTTACTTTTTTTTTTAACGAAAAGATGAATAGTACATAGTGTACCAGCATTGTACAAAACAGTACGTTATTTCAGGAGTGTCACAAAAGCTTTGGCTTTAATACACGCAAAACCAAATCAGTAGACTCATGTCTCCGCTCCTCGTTGTGGCAGTTCCTTGTTTTAATGCTGGTTTGGAGACACCCATGTCGACTCCCCCTCATCTCATTTCCCACTGATCAAATCCCTGGGACTAATAAAATCAAACACATGCCTCACCTTTCACACACACACACACACAATCAGCTCAGATGCTGAAAAGAGGTTTCCATGGAAGCATTTAAAGTGGTTACTGGAGATAAATGAATGAATGAGTGACTAATAGCATTGTCTACATCACAATGAAAGAAAGAAAGGTTCACATATCTGAGTTGGCCTGCTCTCCTACACACCACACTACACTGCACTACACCACACCACACTACACTACACACTCCTGCAGATGTTTGGGAGGTGTTGTGCGCTTCCAAGTGTCGAAGGGAAGTCGACGAGGACGTGTCGAGAGCCGTATTGAAACACGCTGCTTGGTATAAGATACAGGAGATGTCGAAGTGTTTTCACTCGTGCCTTTCATGAACAACATTTTTTTAAAAAATTTTAAATCAGCGACATCAGAGAAGCAGTCTCCTCTTATTTCTGTTTTATATCTAAATCGTTTCTAACTTGCTATTAAAGCCTATCAGTGTTCAATACTGCACACAGGGCTGTGCTGTGTCAAGTGTGTTTATTGCTTAGTGCCTCAGTTGTTGTTGTTTTCAGATCACAGATGTCTAAAATTTTTCATAAACTCTTTTGAAATATAGTTGCTGTACTTTGTCTGCTATTTATTCACTTCCAACAGCTTTTAAGGAAGGATGTGACCATTTTAAACACTGTTCTGTCACGTACCAAATGACTTCATATTTAATTATAACCCCTGAGTTCAGCCTTATGCTGTATGTGTTTGTGTGAAGGTCAGTTCTGTCCTGAGTGGGTTTTTTTTTTTTTTTTTCACTATAAAACATTTTTACTGGGGAAAAAAAGACTTATTGTGAATTGTATGGTACAAATCAAGGGAATTTTAGAGACCACTTGTTATGACACACAGGAGTTTCACCTCTGACGGAATAAATTCTCGTTTTGTGAACTGTTTTTGCTTCTTAGCATCTCTCAAAACGTTTAAAAAACACATTAGCTAATTAATTATGTCCCCCTCTTATGCAACCAAGCGTCACTGAGTTTTTTGGCGGAACTTCCGTTATGCGAGATCTCTTTCGCGCCGCTTCCGGTACGTGGAGGCTCTTCAGCACCACTTCCGGTATAAGAGGTTATTACTTACAGCCCTAAATATCTCTTTTTGAAAACGATAAATGACATAATGATTACGAAATTATAAAGTTATAATTACATACGTTTTACTTGCACACCTCCTGTGTAAACTTTAGATTCGCAATATATATATTTTTCTCTCGCTAACGGCTAACTAGCTAACCCGGAAGTAGCGTCCGTGCTCGTGCGTTTTAAAGCAACAACAATAAAAAAAAAAGTCTACGTTTTGATTGTAATAGTTTTTAAACTAAACTCTGTGGTAGAAATGTTTAATACACTAGCGGTGCTGCGTTTAAAAAAAAAAAAAAAAAAGCGTCTAAGTTACCAGTTCCGGATTATGAAGTTTAACGTCCACCTTTTCCTGCGCGACTTCATTGACTCCGCCCCCTCTTTGGAAAGTCATGGGAGTGCCAAAACACAGGGCAGGACAAGGGAACTAAAATGGGAGGTCAGTGTCAAAAATGCGCACTTTTAGCTCAAATTATTACACTTTATCTTATTGTCAGTGATTAATAGAGTATTTAATACTATCCCGTGATACCCATGTGTTAAAAGTCTGTAAATAGATTTACAGTAAATTATAACATTAGATCGTTTTTTTGCTAACAGACTTTTACAGACGTCTGTACACTTTTGCTAAAATAAATAAATAAACAAATAAATAAAAACGCTCATTTTTATCGATGACAGAAAAGTCACTGAACTTTGAGCTGGTTTTGTGCAGAAAGGCATCATAATAATCCACGTAGACAAACCTGAGCTGTCAGAGTTTTTCTTTAAACCAGATTTACGTTTAACAGAGGGATTTATTCACAATTATTTATATTTAGACCAACGGGATATCATTTACATCATCGTGATTCATTTTCACTAATAAACTAATAAATAAATCCTCTTATTCATCTGTTTTGAATCATAATCAAAATAGTTTGGCCCTCTTGTGGCCAAACGCAGAACTGCATCCTGCTGGATATTCTTATTTACATTAAGCTTATATATATATATATATCCTGTAACAGCATTCTCTGGAGCGTTTTATCCCTCTTATACAACAACAATTACAATTTCTTATTTATTATTGAATGAATGAATGAATCGTTTATTTGAACTTAGCTGCATTTAATTATACAATTAATTAGAACTACTACTATTAGTGGTTTAACTTCGCACAGTTGCCTGATTGTTAAAATTGAACTGAAACAGTGTCACTTCCTTGACGCGAACAGATTTACTAAAACAAATCATTTTATTGAGTGAGTTAGACCTTATCAGATTGCTGGAGCGGATGTAAACACACTCAGAGTCACAGCTGCCTGTTGGCTCTTTAATCAGCACCAGTAAACTATGAGTACTCGGAGAGCACTTCCTCTTATTGACCCGCCTGTGACTGCGTCACTGTGAGATTTGAACTCATCCTTAATCGCTGAGATTCTGCTCAGTGTAACCGGTGCAGACCTTTAAGTGAAAGCCACTTCCTTCTTTCAGCTAAATCGAGTTTTTTCTCGCTCTCTCTCTGAATGTCAGACAGCTTCCACGAGCAGTTAAAGACAGACAGCTGGTTCCTGAAGTCGGACCGGCGCCTGGACACCGAGCTGGTGGATAAGATCATTCTGCAGCTGAACAGAATCTACCCTCAGATCCTCACTGACAAGGAGGCCACCAAGGTGAGAGTGCGAGCCAGGAAACATCCAGAAACACCAGACAGACGAGTGTCCTGCCTGCACAGCCCAAGGGGGAAGAGAATGCCTGCTGAGGGTGTGTCCCTGAGTATACAATGTGTGTGTGTGTGTGTGTGTGTGTGTGTGTGTGTGCGTGTGTGTGTGTGTGTGCGTGTGTGTGTTGTACAGTTCCGGGATCTGGATGTACCCACATGTGTGCGACTGGCCGAGCTGCTCACACACCTGCAGGAGAAAGGGGAGGAAGCGTGCAGAGAGTTTTACCGTGCGCTTCACCTGCACGTGGAGGAGGTTTACTTCAGTCTCCCTACACGCCTCCGCCGCCACCAGGGTCAGAGAACCTCACAACACACACACACACACACACACACACACACACACACACACTCAAACCGTCTGCTCAAATAACTTCTCAGACACAGACTGTAGTTACTCTTCTGTTATACTAAATACTTAAAGACCACTTCAGGGATTTTCCTTCTTCACCTTTCACAAATCACTACACGTTCCCCATTAACTCGCCAGTGAAACTGATGTAGACCAGGAACACTCTGGGAAGTGCACTTATACGTTATATCAGTGATCAGTTCTTCTTTCTACATATTGACGAGGAACAAGTGTCAAATAGAAACCGAAAAAGGACAGATGTTTCCCACTGTCCAGGCAGGGGACTTCATTTGCATAAAGCTGAACTTATTTGCATCACCTGGCCCCGCCCACTTCTATTCGCCACATGCCCCGTCGCAGTGACTTATAACACTGTAAACTTTACGTTAGCAGGCGACAAGATGCTTGTGCTAGCGTTGTCGCTTGTGGGCGTGGCCTGTCCAGTAATAGCCACAGTATTACAGCTTCCAAAGCTAAATCTACTTAAACACAAATAATCTCTGCTAGCTTTATCTGTCTCCGTGATGTCTCTGTACGCATTTAATGAGACGTCGTGTATGACAGGATAAGAGGAAACCACGGTTATAAGTTTTTCTTCTGTTTGTGTGTCAGACAGTGAAAGGTAGGAGTTAAAGTTGTGAGCGGGGAACCGAGGGAACGTCGGACCTCTCACACACACACACGCGCGCGCGCACTGTCCGAGGAATCATTCGAGCCAATTGTTCACATCTCTGTGTCGTGTGCGTACGTAGAAAACGAATGATTGACCGTCGACACCACGAGATCGATAACCACTCGAACAAACAGACACTGTATTCCACATGCACTCTGCATCATTTACTGCTGAATAATGTGGTTTCTGTAGAACCTGTGGATCCGGTGCTGAGACCTGCCGTCAGACCCACTGAGAGATACGCGTTAAACGAGCAGGGTAATCGACATTCACCTTCTGTTTGACAAGGCAGACATGTTCTTTTCATACCTGTGTGTATCACTTTTTTATATTCTCTCTCTCTCTCTCTCTCTCTCTCTCTCTCGCTGCAGGTCCGCTGTTCTTTCTCAGCTGTTTCAGTGCGGTTGTAGGAGCAGCCTTGCTGTATTATTATGGAGGTTAGAGCATTAATATACAGGTGCATCTCAATAAATTAGAATGTCGTGGAAAAGTTCATTTATTTCAGTAATTCAACTCAAATTGTGAAACTCGTGTATTAAATAAATTCAGTGCACACAGACTGAAGTAGTTTAAGTCTTTGGTTCTTTTAATTGTGATGATTTTGGCTCACATTTAACAAAAACCCACCAATTCACTATCTCAACAAATTAGAATATGGTGACATGCCAATCAGCTAATCAACTCAAAACACCTGCAAAGGTTTCCTGAGCCTTCAAAATGGTCTCTCAGTTTGGTTCACTAGGTAAGCCACAAACATTCATTGCCAAAGAAGCTGGCTGTTCACAGAGTGCTGTATCCAAGCATGTTAACAGAAAGTTGAGTGGAAGGAAAAAGTGTGGAAGAAAAAGATGCACAACCAACCGAGAGAACCGCAGCCTTATGAGGATTGTCAAGCAAAATCGATTCAAGAATTTGAGTGAACTTCACAAGGAATGAACTGAGGCTGGGGTCAAGGCTTCAAGAGCCACCACACACAGACGTGTCAAGGAATTTGGCTACAGTTGTTGTATTCCTCTTTTTAAGCCACTCCTGAACCACAGACAACGTCAGAGGCGTCTTACCTGGGCTAAGGAGAAGAAGAACTGGACTGTTGCCCAGTGGTCCAAAGTCCTCTTTTCAGATGAGAGCAAGTTTTGTATTTCATTTGGAAACCAAGGTCCTAGAGTCTGGAGGAAGGGTGGAGAAGCTCATAGCCCAAGTTGCTTGAAGTCCAGTGTTCAGTTTCCACAGTCTGTGATGATTTGGGGTGCAATGTCATCTGCTGGTGTTGGTCCATTGTGTTTTTTGAAAACCAAAGTCACTGCACCCGTTTACCAAGAAATTTTGGAGCACTTCATGCTTCCTTCTGCTGACCAGCTTTTTGAAGATGCTGATTTCATTTTCCAGCAGGATTTGGCACCTGCCCACACTGCCAAAAGCACCAAAAGTTGGTTAAATGACCATGGTGTTGGTGTGCTTGACTGGCCAGCAAACTCACCACACCTGAACCCCATAGAGAATCTATGGGGTATTGTCAAGAGGAAAATGAGAAACAAGAGACCAAAAAATGCAGATGAGCTGAAGGCCACTGTCAAAGAGACCTGGGCTTCCATACCACCTCAGCAGTGCCACAAACTGATCACCTCCATGCCACGCCGAATTGAGGCAGTAATTAAAGCAAAAGGAGCCCCTACCAAGTATTGAGTACATGTACAGTAAATGAACATACTTTCCAGAAGGCCAACAATTCACTAAAAATGTTTTTTTTATTGGTCTTATGAAGTATTCTAATTTGTTGGGATAGTGAATTGGTGGGTTTTTGTTAAATGTGAGCCAAAATCATCACAATTAAAAGAACCAAAGACTTAAACTACTTCAGTCTGTGTGCATTGAATTTATTTAATACACGAGTTTCACAATTTGAGTTGAATTACTGAAATAAATGAACTTTTCCACGACATTCTAATTTATTGAGATGCACCTATAGAGTAGCTGTGTCACAATACAACACAATACGACCTCCAAACGAGTACGAAACACACGTTTCTTTATTTATTTATAATCGCACTATCCGGTGTCACCCAGATGAGGATGGGTTCCCTTTTGAGTCTGGATCGTCTCAGGGAGTTTTTCCTCGCCACCGTCGCCTCTGGCTCGCTCATTGGGGATAAATTCATGAATTTAAAATCTATGTCCTGAATTTATATACTTCTGTAAAGCTGCTTTGGGACAATGTCCATTGTTAAAAGCGCTATACAAATAAACTGAACTTGAACTTGAACGTTTAATCAGTCTGTAAACTCTCATTAGGTGGTAGTCACGTCGTCAAACAAACCAGTTTTCACTGGTGTTTGAACACGAGTCCTTTTTGCTTAAGATTCTTTAACCTTTGTGTGATCTTAGTATATCATGTAGACTCCCAAAAATGACCCGCCTTCAATAAACCCCTAAAACAAAGCGGCTTGGTCGAATTTTAAACCTCAAATCTATTTTCCCACAAAGAAACAACCTGTCATTCATCACAAACTTGGTGAATATCTGGGTTTTCCTGCATCTAATCAGTGCACCCCACTCGTTTTCTCGTAGCGGCGGGTCATTTTTCACCCTTAAGGCAACACAAGGGTTGATATTCCACCTCCATTCTTTTATTTATAATGACATTTAAACAAAACACAAACTATTCGTCTTCATTTAGCACAGATATACTAACTTTCTTGTGTGTGTGTGTTTAGATGTGAAGGCGGTGTCGGGTTCCAGCAGCGCTCTGGGCTTCACCGCTCTCGGGATCGGCAGGAAGGTCCGAGAGGTTCTGATCTGGTACACAGAAGACGGGCTGGGGAGATAACCTCACGCTGTTACAGTTTTATACTAACACACACGACGCTCCGTTTGCCTGGGAAAATACGGCAGGTTTAAAGTGCCTTATAACGTTTTTTGTTGTTGTTGTTTTTTTGTTTTTTTTTTAAAGGATTGTGTACATACTGTAAACGATATAACGGAACACGCCCACAGCTGTTTAAAAACTTCTCTCCGGTTAAGTTTTGCTCATCTTTTCCACTAGAAAATCTAGATCGGTCTGTTTTGTTTTCTCTCTCCGGGTGAGCGGAGCGCAGAACGGTGCCGGCTCGAACGGCTTCGCTGAGGCGTGTGTTAGAGTTTACACCGGCAGCTCAGATGAGTCTGGCATTACCGTGAATGGTAGTAATGCTTATTCTGTCATCTAAAAAGGTTTGTGAGGCACATTCGCGTGGGTTTGTAAATGCGTCAGAGCTGAGGAAACGCTGGGCTCGGACACCATCGAACCCGGACCAATCGGAAAAGTGACAGATATCTTTTGAAACGTTTCACCTCGTGTAGACGTGCGTGTCTTCACAGGGACCTCCATACGCATTAATCTTATCTGTAAATGTGTTCAAGGAAAAGGCACCGAGAAGCTCATGCGCCGATAATCAGTCAGACAGTACGTTGTAAAAAATAGTTCTTATTATTGTGGGCACTTTAGATGATCTTCGCTAACTCTAACACTAGAAGTACACTGCAAGACCTAACCGAGTCGCGTCTGTAACCCTGCCTTCGATCATCCGAGGTACGGGGGAATCACTCGAGCCAGTCGTTTCATTGCGTCGTACCTAATTTACGCAGAACTGAGAACGTCTCGATTCAAATCCATTCAAGTATGAACGGTTAAAGTGTAACTGCTGCTGAGGCTGAATGGATTGCACCAGGACACGGAAGCCAGTAATTTAGGAGCTCATGATGATAACCTCCTGCTTATTCCTGTTCCTCATTAGCAGTGTGAGAAAACATGGCTACTTCAACGTTTCAAAAATGAACAGCGGGTTGGACGAGGCGTTTACGAAATCTGAGGTTTTACATAAACACTGATATTTTTATGAAAGTTTGTTCAGACTCTTAACGCATTTCATTTAACTGCTATAACTGTATACAACGCTCACGTGTGGCAAGAGTGCCTTATCTTGCTTTTTTGTACCAATTTTACCAAAGCAAATGCATTTTACAAAATAAAACCATCCAAAGACGGGTGTTTTATCATCTTTATTTTTATTCCTCTTTTTGTCTTTTGTATTTTAATAAAAAGAAGTGCTACAACAATCATATTAAAGTAATATATCATACTGATTTGGTTTCTTTATAATGACAAATTACAAACATACACACAAATAAAAGTGATCTATTTACATTAAAAACACAAAAAAAACAAAGATTGATCAACCAAATTGTTGCATCGAGGAGCTGAAATGAAGGCAGCAGGATATTTCTGTGTGTTAGTGATGTGTAATGGAGCTCCGGGCCACTAGATGGCTCTCTAACTTCAGTCTTCAGCCTTTAATTCTCCTTATTTGTATTTACTGATAGCACCTGAGAGCAATACAACCAAGTCAACATCAATAGCGGGAAGGAGTTTGGGGAAAGTGACGTCATCATACGAGGTTAAAAGAACAATTTGGAAAATAAATAAATAAATAAATGGAGGCGTACATCTTCCTGCACGCTCAAACGCTGATTGGCCGAGGCACGTTTGGTGTCTGATGTTTGCTTATCAGATTCATCACACACCTCATGCTGAACTGGAGGCTGTAAGCTTCACGGTAACTTCAGTACAAAAACATATATAAAACAAGCAAGAAGTAAAGATTTCAGACACCAGACACGTTTTGAAACCGTGGATTAGATTCATTACAATTTTATAAATTTGATTTTTTTTTTTTTGTTGTTGTTGTTGTTAAAATTATTTCTTTAATACTGAAAGGGTTTTGGAATCTAAGTCTCGGTTCAGTTATAATCTTAAAAGGCAAAGTCGTGAAGAAACCATCTACACAGGGTCTCTTTGATACACACACACACACACATTATACACACTTCGATTTGGATAAATAGTTTTAATGCATTAAAAAAAAAAAAAAAAGATCTAAAATAGCTATCGAGATAAACATGAGTAGTGGCCACTCATCAAAACCAGATATTTACTGGCTCTTATTCATCAAAGCGTTCGGATCTTCTTAAGACCGATGAATCCTTTCCGTTTATCGGTTCTCTGATATAATACACGTAATAAAATGAGGGCGTGTTTTGCGTTAAATAGAAGTACAGGCGCATCTAAAAAAAAAAAAAAAATTAAAATATCGTGGAAAAGTTCGTTTTTTTTCCCCGTGATTCAAAAAGTGGACATAAAGTGAAACATTTCAAGCCTTTTTTTGTTTTAATCTTGATGATTACGGCTTACAGCTCACGGACATCAAAAATCCGGCATCTCAAAATATCACAGTAAGACGAAAGATGAATCACATGCTCGAGTCTGTACTCCCTTTCTACACAACCGTGATGAATAAGGGCCAGTGTCTTTATTCTGCCTTTATTCCGCTGAGGATATTCTGTTTTGCTCGTCGCAGCAGTACTATTAATATCACAATCTACCGTATAACCCATTATCGCCATAAACATACAGCTGTTCAGTTATGATTTAAACCGGTGTATAATACAGGCATTTCAATGAAGCGGTAATATGATGCGGAATAATCTTTCCTCCTGTCTTCCTGAGGATAACTGTGAAGCTGTTAACCCAAAACAGCATTTGTTTCAGTATTTGTCTTAAGTAACAATAAATCCCAAATATTTACAACACAAACGTGAACAAAGTCACTTGAAGGGCAAAATTTAACCAGGTTTTTTTTGTTTGATTGTTGTTTTTTTTTTTTTTTTTTTTACAGAATCCTGTTTGTGTTCGTCTCTTGCTGTCGGAGCATAGTGCACTCACACCTGCAGTGAGTCATGGAGAAAGTCAGCAGGTCAGATGAGCAGGTGGTGGTGAAAACTTCCTCCACAGTTCCCATAGTCACGCTCGAGTTTTCTTACCGCCTCAGACCTGAGAAGGATTTTCAAGCTGGAATCAATCTCCGAGGATCTTGAAGTACACTGTGGACCATACCTCCTGAACCCTGAGGCCTACGGTTACATTCTGTTTCTTGCCTAATAGAAAAATAAGCTGTCTTTTGTCCACTTTAGCCCCGCCCACTGAAATTTGAGCTTATTTGCATAAAGTGCAAATTACTCAGGAGGATCTCAACCTCGACAGTGATCCGAAATATGTTAAACATGCTCAGCCCAGGTTAAGATGGTCTCCCTGATCCAGTCGAAGTTTGATATGCTTTTCAAACCATTGTGGGTTTTTTTTTAAACCACATGGTCACCAAAAGCCAGATTTCAGCAGGCATTTTACAGTCTTAGCACCGGTAACCAAACTTGATAAGAGTCATACAGTCTGATAAAACTGTTGTTTACACACCAGCAGGCAGTAATTACAGTGTTAAGTCTACTTGTGGAGTAATGCTTGGACCCCGATCGTCGCTGCTCATGGCATTATTCTTTTAGTTTTTAAATTTTTATCTGTTATGTTTTGGGTTTAGCATTTTATTTTCATAACTATTATCTCACAGTTCATCTGTTCACCAATAAATAATATTAATTACATTTTCAACAGTGCTGTATTGCAACAGTGGTGTAATCTTGTTCCTATACAGCTTCATTTTACCGTTGTGTAAAAACACTGGCTCCGGGTGTCAGTACGTGTTAGTGTGCGTACCTGACGTGCGCGATCTCCGTGTTGATCAGGCGCCGGTGTTGGGTCTCTGCACGCCAAACGCCGTGATGAAGACGTTCACTACGACGATGATGAAGACGAGGGCCGTGGAGATGTTTTCAAGGATGTTCAGCTGGTAGTGTTTACTTTCGTCGTTCAGATTCCACTTCACTAAAGAACAGCGACAAAAGACACGGTGGAGAATTAACAAACAATAACGATAACGATAACGACTTGATAAGTTTGTGGGTTTTTTTTTTTTTTTTTAATTCAACTGATTTAAAAAAATATTGTTTCTTACCCAGATGGACAGGAGGACATTCTCAGTTTAGTGTCACAGGGAAATAAACAATGGGAAAACATCTACTCTGTGTGTGTGTGTGTGTGTGTGTGTGTGTGTGTGTGTGTGTGTGTGTGTGTGTGTGTGTGTGTGTGTCTCACCGATGAAGATGAGCAAAACTCCGACGATGATCTGCAGGATGAGCGAGATGCTGATGAGTGTGATGAGTGGCGCATAGAAAGTGAAGCTCGGGCCCTGCTCCAGCACCGCCTTCAGCTGAGACGCATTAGCCATCAGCAGCGCTACGTCCAGCATGCTCTCCGCCGCGCTCTTCTTATTAGCATAGTGGTTCATATTGAGAGGGGGCGACATCCTCCTCCTGCGTCCCAGCTGCGGAGCCTAAACACACACACACACACACACATACACACACACACACACACATACAGAAAAAACTGTTATTACAGCATCCTGAGCCTGGGTGATGAACAGTAATTACACTGGGATAAATAGAGCATCACTGAGGAAATGATGTAAAAGAAAGTAAGTGTTTTAAAAAGTAAGAGGCCCACCCTCACAAGACATTTAACTGTTACAGGAGATTTATCTGGAGGAATGAAAACCATTTTTAATGTTCATGTTCACCACACACAGTTATAACAGTTCCATTAACTGTTTCCGGAGGACCGTTTCTTCTCCTGCCGATTTATGCATTTATTTATTTATTTATTTATTTATTTTCAAATAAAACTTTCAGTCCTCGAACCGTACAACATCCTGATCCTGAAGTTTAATCGGCGCTGTTGAGTTCTGGCTGCTCAGAAGGTGTTGATTAGTTTCCTATGACAGCAGCTCTGACAGCGGCGCAAGCTGCAAATCGCAGGTTTATAATACGTTATCGTCTCTATAGCAACAGCTCGTTCACAGGGACTTGTATGGCGGACGACGCGCCACATAAAAGAATTAACAAGTAATTGCCGATATGGTGAAGTGTTGTGTAAGGAAATGTTTATTTAGCATTTATGGAAGGAGTCTCCAGCGTCAGCGCTTTGTAACAGTCAGAGGTAAAGCTTTGTGACATCTTCAGGACGGAGGAGTTTGCGGTTTCTCTGTAACGTGACAAGCTGCGTTTTTTTCTCTCCGTCTTATTAACTTCAGTAGAGAGAACAGAGAGAGGCTGGTGAGGGAACGACGTTTATAGCTGCTTTAACGTAAGCGAGAACAGGAATGAATGCGTTTCGCGGACGTTCCACAACATTAAATGTAACTGAATAATAGATGTAATCGTGGGCAAATTGCTGTGGTATAAGAGGAATAAAACATTTTGGGATAGGGAAATAATCAGCTTGGTAACAGTAACTCCGCTTCATCACACCATACCATCACTGATTATTTTCCTACGACACCACACACCCAAGTGCTTTATTCCGCACTAATTCCACTCCTTGTTATATCTTGCCTTTTCTCCATGTTGAATTTTTTTCCCAAACACCACTGAGTTTATAGTTAATGCTGCTACTTGAGGCTTTCACTCTTCTGAGATCAGTGTGAAATTCCAGCCACGGGACGCTGTGTATTTATCCCACAGAGGAAGTGAAAGCGAGTTTACTGCAAGGACGACTGATCACCACGAGGGTGGAGGCAGGTCACGGATAACCGGAGTGCGTTTCCTTCCTCATATTTCACAACTCAGGGTGGACGTGATACCGATTATCATGGCTGACCTTGAGCTCTGACCCCAACTTCCTAACAAAGCTGGGATATGTTAAAAAATAAAAAATAAAAGAAGAATTTCACTGTACTGTGACAAATAAAGACACTATAAAGACACTTACTTCAAAGTAGTAAAGCTTACACATCTGAGCACAAATGTTCATGCACAAATTTATGTACGATTCCAGATACGTTCATCTGCACGTCGTTCCCTTGCCACACTGTCCAATCAACAGCTTCCTGTTTCTACCCGAGCATTTTAATGTTAATGAAAGTTAACAAAGTGAATGAAGTATTTTTGCAACCTCCATGCAGTCAGTCTCCCAAGGAACTTTTTATTTTATCCAAGAATAAAACTGGATATGACAAGATGCTTAAATGGCCTTGATGAGCAAAGACATGCTCACATACTCACAGAGAATCAGGTACTTTTCGTTAAGAAAACATGGCCGCCCACTTCGACAGGAAAAGCTTGTGAGTGACTTAAATACGGGTTGCTGTGAACTTTTTGCAATTTTTGTGTCTTATTATTGCAGCATGATGTCGCTTTTGTAGGTTGTTTTCCTGTCAGAAATGGCTTTAAGGACGTGTGGATAGTCAGTGTGGTCATAGCAAATGATATTATGACGCTCAGGGCCAGATAAGTGGACATCAGGACCTCTGTGGGTGGAAGTATGAATGAAAACTAGTCAGATGTCAGTTTTATATTTTATATATTTTTTAATTATCGATGTTAGCCTTTCGCGTGTGAAGTGTAGGTTTGTGCTGATATAACATTATCACAAAACCCTTCATTTCAGTTTATTATACTGTCATGACAAGTTTTTTTTTTTTTTTTTTTTGCAATCACTACATTACATTACTAAAAACGGTCTGTTGGAGCGGTGTGTTTATTTTTAACTCTCAGCTGGTGCACTGAATTATGGGATTGCCCTAAAGATATGTGTGACGATTCATCAAATTGGTTTAAAATAAGAACGACACGTTTTTATTATGAGAAGACCAAACACTGCCCTAAAATGCAGGTGACAAACACTGTGATAATAACATGTGGGCGAGGAATTGCGTCATTTGCCAAACGCTCTTACACGCTCGTATCGCCATGGTCATGTGACCTATTGGGTTTTCTGGGAAAACAGGAAATCGTTCCAGCCTTGCCCTCAATGCAATGCATGGTCATGAAAAGGAAACCACAATACAATACCAAGACAATGTGGGACTGCATCAGTGGAATAAAAGACGAATGATGTTCTGACATCATCATTGTAAACAACCTGGTTTTAAAGAACAGCTGGACAGCTGTGTCACGTTTGTAAACACGATGGCTAGACTTTAGTTGAACAGCCTCATCTGTGTTTATGAAGCTTCAGCAGACCAAAACTTTTATCCCGCAGTGTGCCAGTGCTTTCGGGTGGAGACGAGCCTCTGCTCAACAGACGAGCCCTTGTGTGGGACGGCAGGAAAAGACAGAGAGACTCAACACAACTTCCCACTCTCTCTCTCTCTCTCTCTCTCTCTCTCTCTCTCTTTCTCCAGGCTCCTCTTACAGAGTCACTTATCTGAATGATACAGTCCGTGCTATGTCTTCCTTTATCCCCCTCCACATACCAATCTTCCCTCCTACACTGGATCTGTCCATCTCGCTCTCTCATCCCCCCCTTCCTCTTCATCCAAGTGTCACTCAGATCTCTAGGACATTCTACATGCCATAAATGTACATGTCAAATAGTTATGGTTGGTCTGCAATTCTACAGAGCGCATTGCACAACTGTTCCCTTTCCTCTGAACAAAACAAATCAAGAAAAATCGGGAACTGCCGAGACTTTTACGCACGATGCACCGAACTTCATGTTTTTCCTTGCGCCTGTTTAATCTTCCTGACATCGTGATATCATACACATGTGTAAAGCAGTTGGTGAGTATATTAATACATCTAACAGACAGTAACAACATGGCTCCCGAGTGGCGCAACAAAAAAGCGTTCGCTCTATCGTCCAACGCAAGTTTGAATCCCTATGATGCCACAGCCATCCGTGGCCACGGGTCCTACTTGCCCTCTTGCCCCTGTCAATCACGGTGACTCTGGTAAAGACTTTGGAAAAAGCTGAAAATGTGTTTCGCTCAGGGATGCGTTCATAATCACGCTATTTTATTATATTTTATTACTGTGGACACTGTGTCCTCACTGCCCACATGGAGAGCATTTCTGAGCAGAGACCAAAAAAAAAAAATACCTGTCCTAATTATAACTATAGCATTAGGACTGCCATCTTCCAAAGTCTGGAAGCAAATTAAAGGAGAATCAACGTTTTAAAATTCTGTTCACCAAACAAGAACTCAGTGAAACTTGAACACTTTTAGAAACAGAAGTTACATTTTAACTCTTGGTTTATCACAATAATGAATCGATACTGAAGGATTCTCACCAACTCTTGTATAGATGTTGGTTAAAAACTGGTGCGACTCTTCATTTCACCTGTTCAGACCCTTTGGTAAGATTAATAAGTGTCAGGATGAATGAACTTTCACGTGAACTCGGACCGGAGGGGCTGCAGATAACAAACAGAAGCACAGGACTGAGAATGTGAACCAAAAGTCACTCTTTCCATATTTACATCACTGCAGTTCCTACTGAAACTGAAACTCACGCTGATTTTGAGGAGGGAATTTCTGCTATTTTAACATTAACTTCACCGAGTCATTCTGAGTCAGTTGACAGGACTTTCCCTACTTTTCTGCAGCTTGGAGTCTTACTGGTTAACGTTAACAAACAGTCTGTCGATCATTCTCAGACGTCCTGAGCGGAGTCAGTAGGAAAGAGGAAAGGTGAGCACATGGACACAGAAAGGCATACCAAAAGCCTAGCTTTAATTCCTAATCTTTTAAACCGGACTGGTTTGTAAGCTCAGTCCTGTTCACAGAAGCACAGAAAACAGGCTGATAAGTCTAAGAATGGACTTAGACTTAAGTGGGCAGTAAATTTTTAGGCATCACCGCGGTGTTGTAGAAAGTAGAAGTGGTAAAAAGTGCAAAGTGGCAAACTAAATTCACTTCATGGGTGGAACAAAATCCTTCGAAAGCTGTAGAAACATTTAAACACATTGTACAGCTTCTGAAGAACTGACACTGCTGACCAAGGGCTTTTACCCTACACCCTCATTTTCTCTGAAGACTTTGTGTATCATGCCTTAACCAATACTAACTACATCTTTGAAAGACTGGCGAAGGGATTTCTCAAATCCAGTATCTCAGAATCTACTGGATCCACTGCAATTTGCCTACAGAAGCAACTGATTGTTAGGTCGCGCGAAAAGCGCGACTTCAATTACCAGAACCCTCACTCACACACTCCACACTACATTTCCCAGCAAGCTCGGCGGCCTACAAACATGGCCGCCAGGGACTACAACACCCAAAACACCCACACACTACCACGGTCACAATCACTTTCCTTTTAATCCCGCACACCTGTCCTCAATCTGACCAGCACTGTATTTAAGGACTTTTGTGTTACAGGTTGGGCGTGAAGTATTGTTTGTTTTTCCCAAATCTTACCTTACTGAGCAACTGAATTCTGGACTGATTCTCACGGCATTGACCTTTAAGCTAAGTACCTTGGATTCCGACTTCCTCTCAAGCCCTCTTTCTATTTACACATCTCGGTGATAAGTTTACGTGCACTTGTGTCTGATTTTCTGTTAGCGCTGGTTAGTTAGCACACTTTATGTAGTGACCACTATTTTGTTGAAGGGGTTTATTTCTGGATGCTGTTTTTCCGTTTTTTCTTTCTGTTGTTAAGTGTGTGTTTTTCTTACTGCTAGCGCTAACGATTTTGAGAGTGTGTATAAACTTTACCACGATATCCCGCGAAGACTCGAAGCCTTCTAAAAGCCTTTTTTTTACCCTGTGTCCTTTCCACATGTGTGCTGAATAAAGTGACGAAGTTTTTGACCGCAACTGTGTCCAGCCTACTTCTGGTTATATAACAGAATACTTCGCCTCTAAATGGATGCAGCGGGGAAAGTAAGGGCACGCCGCGCCATGCCACACCACGCCATGCCACGCCACGCCACATTTAAAATGCCTGCAAACAATTCAATTTTTTTCCCCCAATGGACGTTTGTTTATCCCCCCGATGAGTTTGATGGCTTTTCCACCTGGCCACAGTGCTTCTGTTTGCAGGCACAGATTTATTTCCTGAGTTTGGAGGACCCCAAGCCCGACGAGGAACAGTGGGTGGGGTTCCTCCTCTCTCGTTTGGTCAGCTCTGCTCGCCAATGGGCAGAGCTTCACCTTGCCAGTGGATCCATGAAGTTCAAAACAGTTTTGGGCTTTGTGGATCTACTGGTCCAGGTGTTCGGAAGCCCAGACTTCCAACCCGACCTCAGGACCTTTTTGGGGAAGGACCGTCTGGGCGACCGACCTAACCACTCATTCCTGGAATATTATGGGGGTAAGCGGGCTAACGTGGCGGCCTGCTCCTCACATCCCCAAAACCAGGAGTGTTCCACCGAGGGATGCACCCGCCCAGCCGTCCTGCAGTGCCCCACCTGCAGGAACCAGGGAGTAAGGAGCAGCTTCTTCTGCTCCCAAAACTGTTTCAAGGGCAGCTGGCGGGTGCATAAGCGGCTCCACCAGCGGGCACCCTCAGAGCTCCAGCAGGAGACCCAGCAGAAGGTCTTCTCAGCGGAGCTGCAACTGGAGGTTAACCAGGCGACCTCCAGCCCCGAGCTCCAGCCGGAGACCCAGCAGGAAGTCTCCACAGCGGAGCTGCAACTGGAGGTTAACATGGCGACCTCCAGCCCCGAGCTCCAGCCGGAGACCCAGCAGGAAGTCTCCACAGCGGAGCTGCAACTGGAGGTTAACATGGCGACCTCCAGCCCCGAGCTCCAGCAGGAGACCCAGCAGGAGGTCTTCTCAGCGGAGCTGCAACTGGAGGTTAACCAGGCGACCTCCAGCCCCGAGCTCCAGCCAGAGACCCAGCAGGAAGTCTCCACAGCGGAGCTGCAACTGGAGGTTAACATGGCGACCTCCAGCCCCGAGCTCCAGCAGGAGACCCAACAGGAGGTCTCCACAGCGGAGCTGCAACTGGAGGTTAACATGGCGACCTCCAGCCCCGAGCTCCAGCAGGAGACCCAGCAGGAGGTCTTCTCAGCGGAGCTGCAACTGGAGGTTAACATGGCGACCTCCAGCCCCGAGCTCCAGCAGGAGACCCAGCAGGAGGTCTTCTCAGCGGAGCTGCAACTGGAGGTTAACATGGCGACCTCCAGCCCCGAGCTCCAGCAGGAGACCCAGCAGGAGGTCTTCTCAGCGGAGCTGCAACTGGAGGTTAACAGGGCGACCTCCAGCCCCGAGCTCCAGCCGGAGACCCAGCAGGAAGTCTCCATCGCGGAGCTGCAACTGGAGGTTAACCAGGCGACCTCCAGCCCCAAGCAGCAGCCAGCAAATAAAGAGGAAACCTCTCCTGGCCTGCTCGTCTCAGAGGTTCTAGAAGAAACCTCCACTCCAAGCCCATGTCCAGATTTCACTCCTGCTCCCAATCCTGTTCTCAGTCCTGCTTCCAATCCTGTTCTCAGTCCTGCTCCCAATCCAGTTCTCACCCTGGTTCCCAGTCCGGTTCCTACTCCGGTTCTCAATCCTGTTCCCAGTCCGGTTCCCAATCCTGTTCTCAGTCCTGCTCCCAATCCAGTTCTCACCCTGGTTCCCAGTCCGGTTCCTACTCCGGTTCTCAATCCTGTTCTCAGTCCTGCTCCCAATCCAGTTCTCAGTCCTGCTCCCAATCCGGATCTCAGTCCTGCTCCCAATCCGGTTCTCAGTCCTGCTCCCAATCCGGTTCTCAGTCCTGCTCCCAATCCGGTTCTCACCCTGGTTCCCAGTCCGGTTCCTACTCCGGTTCTCAATCCTGTTCTCAGTCCTGCTCCCAATCCGGTTCTCACCCTGGTTCCCAGTCCGGTTCCTACTCCGGTTCTCAATCCTGTTCTCAGTCCTGCTCCCAATCCAGTTCTCAGTCCTGCTCCCAATCCAGTTCTCAGTCCTGCTCCCAATCCAGTTCTCAGTCCTGCTCCCAATCCAGTTCTCGATCCTGCTCCCAATCCGGTTCCTACTCCGGTTCTCAATCCGGTTCCTACTCCGGTTCTCAATCCTGCTCCCAGTCCGGTTCTCAATCCTGCTCCCAGTCCGGTTCTCAATCCTGCTCCCAGTCCGGTTCCCAGTCCGGTTCCCAATCCTGCTCCCAGTCCGGTTCCCAATCCTGCTCCCAGTCCGGCTCCCAGTCCGGCTCCCAGTCCTGTTCTCAATCCGGTTCCAAGCCCCATTACCAATCATTTCCCAAGTCCAGTTTCTGACTTTTATGAGGGCTACATGGGTTTAATTTCGGGATGGGTGTTAGCCCTCCTCCTCAGTGCAGAGGGTGTTTTCACTCCCAGCTCCACTCATAACCCAGCTCACTCCTCAGTCTCCAGCCCTGTCTCCTCCTCAGTCTCCAGCCCTGTCTCCTCCTCAGTCTCCAGCCCTGTCTCCTCCTCAGTCTCCAACCCAACTCACTCCACTATTTCCAACCCAACTCACTCCACTATCTCCTCCTCTGTTTCCAACCCAACTCACTCCACTATCTCCTCCTCTGTTTCCAACCCTGTCTCCTCCTCTGTCTCCAACCCAACTCACTCCACTGTCTCTAATCCAGGAGCTGAAGCAGGTTCCAGGCAGAGCGCCAGGTCACGCGCGGCTCGGAGATCCGGGCCCAGCACCAGGTCATGCGCAGCTCGGAGTTCCAGGCCCAGCACCAGGTCACGTGCAGCTCGGAGTTCCAAGCCGAGCACCAGGTCACGCGCAGCTCGGAGTTCCAGGCCGAGCACCAGGTCACGCGCAGCTCGGAGACCCAGGCCGAGCACCAGGTCACGCGCAACCCCGAGATCCAGGCCGAGCATAAGTCCTCGTCCAAGTCCTCGTCCAAGTCCTCGTCCAAGTCCTCGTCCCGACACGGTCGACTCTGGCTGCGGGACATTAAATTGCACCAGCCTCGGTTCCAGGGGGGCAGATGTGCTAATCTTGCCCAGGGGTCCGGGTCCGCCAGAACGGACAAAACTTGCGGCGCGTCGGGAGCCGTGCATTTGGGGGGGGGGCTCTGTTAGGTCGCGCGAAAAGCGCGACTTCAATTACCAGAACCCTCACTCACACACTCCACACTACATTTCCCAGCAAGCTCGGCGGCCTACAAACATGGCCGCCAGGGACTACAACACCCAAAACACCCACAAACTACCACGGTCACAATCACTTTCCTTTTAATCCCGCACACCTGTCCTCAATCTGACCAGCACTGTATTTAAGGACTTTTGTGTTACAGGTTGGGCGCGAAGTATTGTTTGTTTTTCCCAAATCTTACCTTACTGAGCAACTGAATTCTGGACTGATTCTCACGGCATTGACCTTTAAGCTAAGTACCTTGGATTCCGACTTCCTCTCAAGCCCTCTTTCTATTTACACATCTCGGTGATAAGTTTACGTGCACTTGTGTCTGATTTTCTGTTAGCGCTGGTTAGTTAGCACACTTTATGTAGTGACCACTATTTTGTTGAAGGGGTTTATTTCTGGATGCTGTTTTTCCGTTTTTTCTTTCTGTTGTTAAGTGTGTGTTTTTCTTACTGCTAGCGCTAACGATTTTGAGAGTGTGTATAAACTTTACCACGATATCCCGCGAAGACTCGAAGCCTTCTAAAAGCCTTTTTTTTACCCTGTGTCCTTTCCACATGTGTGCTGAATAAAGTGACGAAGTTTTTGACCGCAACTGTGTCCAGCCTACTTCTGGTTATATAACACTGATCTGTAGATGATGCAGTTAATATCGGGCTTCACTTCGTATTAAAGCGCCTCAGCCTTCACCGTCATCGTCCCTGAGCTCCTACAAGAGAAACTCATCACTCTGCACGTTCCTGGTTCCATCCGTATGTAGATCACCAACTTCCCTCCTGAGAGGAAGCAGTTTGTGAGACTTGGTCAGGACATCTCTGAACCCTGGTCACTCAGCACAGGAGCACCACGAGGTTGTGTCCTCTGAATCCTCTTATATTCGCTCTACACAAATGACTGCGTTTCTACTGATGCATCTGTGAAGTTGATCGAATTTGCAGATGACATTACTGTGACTGGTCGCATCGCCGATGGTGATGAGTCAAAATACCACCGGGAGGTTCAACAACTACTGTAGTCTCCCGGTGTAGCCGGAACAACCTTGAGCTCAACGCTCTTAAAACCACAGAGATGCACATCGACTGTTTTACGTTTCTGTTAACCGTGATCACACGGGAACTCAAACGGGAGCTAGTGCACATCAACCATCAACCCGGAAAGCTGCAATGCAGTCGGCAAAGTTCCATCTACCCCATGCTATACTGGTGCGGTTCTATACTACCACTGGAGAAAACACCCTCACGTCTGCCATCACTATCCGGTTTGGTGCAGCCTCCTCTAGCGAGAAGAGACAGTCTGTCATCACTTGAAGACCTCTACATCTCCAGGACAAAGACGAAAGCAGGAAAAATCATTCTCCCACAGTGTTAGTTACCTCTTCCAAAAATCAATTCCGCTCCCTGATAACCAAAACGGCACGCCATCGAAACAGCTTCTTTCCACTGGAAGTTTCTGTTATTAGCCAGGCTGGATAGGAAGCATTCGGTGATCACTACAGTGCCAACCTGCCAGTAACAAGCAATCTTGCTTTTATTAAGTTTTATTAGAAATAACTGTATTCCTGGTTCCTGCACTAGACGCTTGAATACTATTATTATTATTAGTAGTAGTAGTAATGCATATTACTATTTATTAAATATATTGTTGTTTATTAAATATAGGCATTACTCTACAGGTGCATCTCAATAAATTAGAATGTCGTGGAAAAGTTCATTTATTTCAGTAATTCAACTCAAATTGTGAAACTCGTGTATTAAATAAATTCAATGCACACAGACTGAAGTAGTTTAAGTCTTTGGTTCTTTTAATTGTGATGATTTTGGCTCACATTTAACAAAAACCCACCAATTCACTATCTCAACAAATTAGCATACTTCATAAGACCAATAAAAAAAAAAAACATTTTTAGTGAATTGTTGGCCTTCTGGAAAGTATGTTCATTTACTGTACATGTACTCAATACTTGGTAGGGGCTCCTTTCGCTTTAATTACTGCCTCAATTCGGCGTGGCATGGAGGTGATCAGTTTGTGGCACTGCTGAGGTGGTATGGAAGCCCAGGTTTCTTTGACAGTGGCCTTCAGCTCATCTGCATTTTTTGGTCTCTTGTTTCTCATTTTCCTCTCGACAATACCCCATAGATTCTCTATGGGGTTCAGGTCTGGTGAGTTTGCTGGCCAGTGAAGCACACCAACACCATGGTCACTTAACCAACTTTTGGTGCTTTTGGCAGTGTGGGCAGGTGCCAAATCCTGCTGGAAAATTAAATCAGCATCTTCAAAAAGCTGGTCAGCAGAAGGAAGCATGAAGTGCTCCAAAATTTCTTGGTAAACGGGTGCAGTGACTTTGGTTTTCAAAAAACACAATGGACCAACACCAGCAGATGACATTGCACCCCAAATCATCACAGACTGTGGAAACTTAACACTGGACTTCAAGCAACTTGGGCTATGAGCTTCTCCACCCTTCCTCCAGACTCTAGGACCTTGGTTTCCAAATGAAATACAAAACTTGCTCTCATCTGAAAAGAGGACTTTGGACCACTGGTCAACAGTCCAGTTCTTCTTCTCCTTAGCCCAGGTAAGACGCCTCTGACGTTGTCTGTGGTTCAGGAGTGGCTTAACAAGAGGAACACGACAACTGTAGCCAAATTCCTTGACACGTCTGTGTGTGGTGGCTCTTGAAGCCTTGACCCCAGCCTCAGTCCATTCCTTGTGAAGTTCACTCAAATTCTTGAATCGATTTTGCTTGACAATCCTCATAAGGCTGCGGTTCTCTCGGTTGGTTGTGCATCTTTTTCTTCCACACTTTTTCCTTCCACTCAACTTTCTGTTAACATGCTTGGATACAGCACTCTGTGAACAGCCAGCTTCTTTGGCAATGAATGTTTGTGGTTTACCTAGTGAACCAAACTGAGAGACCATTTTGAAGGCTCAGGAATCCTTTGCAGGTGTTTTGAGTTGATTAGCTGATTGGCATGTCACCATATTCTAATTTGTTGAGATAGTGAATTGGTGGGTTTTTGTTAAATGTGAGCCAAAATCATCACAATTAAAAGAACCAAAGACTTAAACTACTTCAGTCTGTGTGCATTGAATTTATTTAATACACGGGTTTCACAATTTGAGTTGAATTACTGAAATAAATGAACTTTTCCACGACATTCTAATTTATTGAGATGCACCTGCATATAGCCTAGCTATTATTATTTATTATATATCACAATTACACCACTGTGTTTAATGCACCCTAAACTGCATCCAGCTTCTATATCTGCCTCCACTGTAATATCACTTACAACTGAGTCTACCAATTCCTGCTTAAGGTGCAGTACTCTGATGGTAACCGTGTTGTGTGTTGCGTTGTCTGTGACGTGTGTGTTGTAAACCGTGTCGAACGTTTCGTGTTGTGACCAAACACCAAATAAAATTCCTAACACATATACGTATACAGTGAATAAAATGATTCTGGTTCTGATCTGTAACTGTAACTGTAAATAAGTGCTCTGTAGTTCCTCCCAATATCTGTGGGCAGTGAAAAGAAAGTTGAGAGCTCTGAGGAAAACATGTTTACTTATTGTGTGCATTCATTCTTAGTTTGGTTTAATGAATAATTCCCATTTCCCATGTTTCACGACAACTTTAACGTGCTAGAACTTCTGTGAAAGAGAATCAGACTGGATCAGATACGAACAGAATTACACCATGTGAAGGAATTTCCCAGACCACCACAGTAAATACATACAGTTCTGCTGCTGCTGCTTGTTATTATTATTACTATTCTTATTACTAGTCTTCTTCTTCTTATTATTATTATTATTACTCGTTAGTCAGACTTGTAGATTATTAAACCTCTATTATTAACAGCTCATTATTGTTCCACAATAAGAGCGCTATCTGGTTACTGTAACTATAGCAACACACACACACACACACACACACACACACGCACACACACTTTCTCTCTCTGTCTATTCACAATGACCGTGCGTGTCACACAATACACATGTGAACCCAAACAAGAAGGGAAGTTTGTTCTTTAAGGTGAAACTCGGTAGATAATCGTGTTACTTGCACGCGTTTGTTCAGACCACTGACCGGAAGTAAACACGCTTCAGCCACTGACATACCGCGTTTCCTTTTTAACATCACATTAACACTTCCTGTGCTAGGACTGTTTCTCACAGAGGAGACATCGGAATAAGGCGGCTACTTTGTGAGCTGAAACAATGACTAACCTCTCCGTCTTCTCTGTATCCGTCGGCATCTCCGTTCATCTCCGTCATTTCAGACGCCATGACCGCCGTGTGTGTGTGTGAGACAGGCTGAGAGAGAGAGAGTGTGTGTGTGTGTGTGACAGGCTGAGAGAGAGAGTGTGTGTATGTGAGACAGGCTGAGAGAGAGACTGTGTGTGTGTGTGACAGGCTGAGAGAGAGAGTGTGTGTGTGTGAGACAGGCTGAGAGAGAGAGTGTGTGTGTGTGAGACAGGCTGAGAGAGAGAGAGTGTGTGTGTGTGTGTGTGTGTGAGACAGGCTGAGAGAGAGAGAGTGTGTGTGTATGTATGTGTGACAGGCTGAGAAAGAGTGTGTGTGTGTGTATGTGTGTGTGAGACAGGCTGAGAGAGAGAGAGAGTGTGTGTGTGTATGTGTGTGAGACAGGCTGAGAGAGAGAGAGTGTGTGTGTGTATGTGTGTGTGTGTGTGTGTGTTTAAAAGTAAATGAATGTCGGGCTGAAGTTGAAGGCGGTGGGTTGGGTTTAATCCTCTTCACCATCAAACCCACACACCTCCTCCCCCCTCCTCTCCTCTCCCCCCTCCTCTCCTCTCCTCTCCTCCCTCCTCTCTCCTCCTGCACACCATGCAGACAGAGCAACAACAAAATCCCCCCCGAAAAAAATCCACCACTACTATTTTTGCACGCTATAGGCGACCTCCGAGTGCGGAAGTGGGCGGGGCTGAGAGTGAGGAATTTCCGCTTTCGATAAATCAGCAGTAAATAACAAAATGTAGCAGCACGTGCGACACCTTTCACTTTTAGCGATGCATCAAAGCCAAACGCGGAACACGGTTTCATTTTCTACTTCTTTTAATTAGCTGTTAATTGGGTGTAAAATTCGGCTACATTTGATTGGACAGGTGGAACACAACACTCACCTGTTCCACTGGACTGTAATAAACACCTCAACTATCAGTGACAGTCTTTATTTACAGTCTCATCAGTAGCCACACATTCCTTCATCACTAGAGTAAGAAGTGCATTTCTTTGTCGTGTAACCTTTCGTACTTATTTCGTACATGTTTTACCTGGAAACCTTTAAAAAAAACAACAACAAAACAACATTTACGGTACAGAATTGGACCTTATGGACCACTACTCTAAAGGGTTAATAAATGCACACCTCATGCACATTCCCAGGTAAAAGACAGACAGTAATTGTAAAAGACTGATGGTACTGCGACAAGGAAAAGTACAACAGTTTGGTACCTTCCATATCTGAGAGCCTCGGGGTGTGAAATCAAACCCTGGCCAATAAATAATAAGCCCAAAGATGACTAATGATTTTCAGAAGGACTTTGGCTTCTACTGCCACCTTCTGGTGGTAAAGCATAAGGACGTGTAAAATGAAATGAGACAAACACATCTGCACCTTCATCTCCTACCGCTGTAAAAACAACTGTGTTCCTGTATTGTGTCCTCGCATTGTACATAAAAACTGCAATATTTATTTATCTATTTATTTATTATCCCTGCACTTTAGATAACTATTTACAGTCTGGTACATGAACTGTGTAATTATAATAAAGTTCTATCTACCTAAACAGTGTACTTATGAAAAGTTGCAAAATGCACTTCTTTATGTGCAATAATTCATTTGTTATTTCATCCTGCTAAATGAGAAAGATTCTGACAGCCCCCCAACGCCCACCCCTTATCTTTTAAAGGCATTTACCACGTCATTTCTTAATAACTGTAATTTCCATCAGGGGGAATTTTTGAGGAAACTCAGCAGGAGGAGCTCCAGTATATTTGGTTTATGTGAACATCCAGTGGAGCTGAACAGTGCTGCTGTAATTTTGGTGGAGATATAAATCCTACACGGCATCACACAGTGATAATAATTAAAAATAGCAAGAAAATCCGACGTGAGGGCCACGGCATCACACTGCATATGTGTACATGCCTAAACAACATGCTGCCTCACACTTACAGAGTAAACAGCTGCGATTTTAAGCCTGAGCTCTTACAGCAGAAACAGTCACTCAGGCTCTAAACACATACAATTAAACTGATTACCAACTGCAACATTACCAAAGCCTCTGGCACTGAGCTCTGTAGTAAACCCACGCTGTGTGTGAGCCACATTATCATTAGCTATTACTGCCAAACCTGACAGTGTAAAGTGCTGCATGATGTACAGGTAAAGCTGCAAATGCTCACTGTGCATTTTACATTAAATTCCTTTCAGCTATAGATTCTTTAGGAAATGAATTTTGTTTTATAGAGCTGGTCAAATTTGAGAGTTTTTTGTTTTTAATACAAGGAAACATGTTTCTGAGTGTTACCATTTGTTTTTATGATTTGGTTATTAGTTATATAGACTCATATATATATATATATATATATATATATATATATATATATATATATATATATATATATATTGTGCAAAAGTTTTAGGCACATGGAAAGCAATGCTGTAGAGCAAAGATGCCTTCAAAATAATGAAATTAAATGTTTCTACATTAAAAAAAAATCCCATAAAGAGCTGTAAACAGTAGTAAATGAAACAAAGTCATAAAAGTCATAAAATAAAAAAAATCTATAACAAAGTTTGTACTAAAAAAAAAAAATAGGGTGCCTAAAACTTTTGCACTGTATATGTTTTTTTTAATAACATGACAATATTACGGTTGTTATATTTATTATTTAATTATTATTTGGTTATTATAACTTTTAATAAAAACCAGGAGGTGTGGTTAATACGTCTGGGTGAGTGGAAAGTTAAGGAATAAAAAAGCTTGAATAAATTATAATGACGGTACATGATTTGATGGTACGGTTGACAGGACTAATGGTATGATTGTATCTACTCTATTTGACATCCAATTATTACATGGTACATTATTATTATTATTATTATTACTACCCCAATGCCACCTTTTTATTAGACAAGATAAAGCTGAGAGAGAGAGAGAGAGAGAGAGAGAGAGAGAGAGAGAGCTGAGAGAGGGAGGGAGGGAGAGAGAGAGAGAGAGAGAGAGAGAGAGAGAGAGAGCTGAGAGAGGGAGGGAGGGAGAGAGAGAGAGAGAGCTGAGAGAGGGAGGGAGGAGAGAGAGAGAGAGCTGAGAGAGGGAGGGAGAGAGAGAGAGAGAGAGCTGAGAGAGGGAGGGAGAGAGAGAGAGAGAGAGAGAGAGAAAGCTGAGAGAGAGAGAGAGAGAGAGAGACAGAGAGAGAGAGAGAGAAAGCTGAGAGAGAGAGAGAGAGAGAGAGAGAGAGAGAGAGAGAGACAGAGAGAGAGAGAGAGAGACAGAGAGAGAGAGAGAGAGAAAGCTGAGAGAGAGAGAGAGAGACAGAGAGAGAGAGAGAGAGAGACCCCGCGCGGGCACAGACGGTAAAAGCGGCTCCCGCCCCGAAACGGATCTCTTTCTGACGTTTCTGCAGAAGGAAGCAGTGAGATTTCTTTTTAAAGGTGCGCATTACAGTATGTCGGTATGAATCCGCTACACGGCGGGCGATAAGCAGATGTCGGTTATAGGGAGGACAGAGAGACAGACGGTATTAACCGGAAAGCACGCGTCGCAGTGAGAAAAATAATCTGATCAGACCTGCACGCAGAGCTCGGACACCTTCCAGAAGACATGACGCTGATAAAAAGAAGAAATGTGGATGTCTAATTACGCCTCTGGTCTTTAACACCGGAAATCCATTTTATTTGAACAGATTTCTGCGCGCCGATGATTATTAACGGGAAAAATAAAGCCGCGCGCGCTCATTAGGATTAACAGACGAGCATGTGCATCAGTGTGTGAGTAAGCACGAGCTTCGTACTGAAATCTGACACGGAATTCGCCTTCAGCAAACTCTCTTTTACGGTTGCACTGGGCTAATGATGACCATAATAATGACTGGCATTTGTTATATTCATGTGTTTCGTATATTCGTTAAGACATAATGAGTAGGCCGTTAAAAATAACAATTATATTAATAGTATGCCATAATGTAAATACATGCGTATTGCAAAACATCATTTTAGACTTAATGTAAAACATCAACATAATGACACTGTAGGATACTTTAGGAACACACACACACACAGTATTCACATATCATACACGGGTTTTCAGACTTTCATGTGCGCACAAGGTCGAGGATGCCGGATTGCGTCAGTGTCGGTGGACGTTACTGCAGGTGCGGTGTGATGGTGCAAGTGCACGGACCTGACCAGCGCTTATAACTGTTATAACGGGACACCGGAGATGGAGGTGGCGGGCGCGTGCCATTCCACCGAGCCGCCTGTGCTAAAGCAGGACACGAAAGCGACCGACCGGAAGGACAGCCGCGGTGACACGGAGCCTGCCGCAGCGCGAGGAGGGGCGAGCGAGCCGAGCGCGAGCCTCCAACAACAACCGACGGACTGCCGGAGTTCGGCCAGGCGCAAGTTCATCCGCACCAACCTGTGGTTCTCGGAGTCGGAGGATCACGGTTCGGAGACGCCGGAATGCGGCGACAGCATGAGCACCGGGATCAGCCGTCCCGTCGGGAACGCGCGCAGAACTCGGTACCGAAAGAGCTCGAGCGCGGGGAGTCCGGTGCGGACCGAAAACTGCACCGACGCGCCGGGACAGAAAAGCGAGGCCGAGAAAAAGCAGGAGCCCGCCGCCGCGAGCGCTCCCGGGAAGGATGAGCACGGGCACGCGGAGGAGGAAGAGGATGAAGAAGAGGAAGCCGGGATGACGGCAGTTAGCACTTCTCCCGGCGGCCGCTTCCTCAAGTTCGACGTGGAGCTCGGCAGAGGCTCATTCAAGACCGTGTACAAGGGCCTGGACACCGAGACATGGGTGGAGGTGGCGTGGTGTGAACTTCAGGTGAGATAAAGGGGAAAAAAAATCTCTTTAACATCAAAAAGTAGCCCTATTACGTCATGGGAACAAAATAAAGACAAAGAAAACGTAATAAAAATAAAAACCCTATTTTTTTAATAGAAAAGAAATGCGAACACCTACCGATTAAAGATCAAAAAGTCAGCAAAAGTTTACTTGATGTGAACCTTAAAATTAAGAAAAGAAATAAATCAGGGAACACACGTTATGAAAGTATTGCTGTGTAAAACTGAGAAATAAAAATACCACTGAAGAAAGGTACCTTTAGTTTGCTAAGTTTATCTTTAAGTTTCCTTGCAGTTTTTCCTAAAACAATTTTTCTTGGTGCCATGATGGACCGCAGAAACCCCACCGCTGTACATGATGTGATCATTTCTGCCATGAAATGATCTTTCTGTTCATGATGAAACCAACAACAAACAAAACAAATCAGCCCTCAGAAGGCTCTTTAAGGAATCAGAAGATGGTTCTTCTACAGGACTAGAACCGTTCCAGCTCCTGTACTTTAAAGGGTGCAAAACCAAACACAGACATAAGTGAATTATGATTACACAGGGTTACATCAAGGGTAAATATGTGGGGCTATTATTGATTTTAATGAGGAAAACACACACACACACACACACACACACACACACACACACACACACACACACACACACACACACACACACACAGTGTTCTGAGTATGTCCTGTCTAGTCCACTTTCAGTGATGCTTATACTGAACATTTTTGCTTTTCTGTCTAGTTATATATTCCTCACCTATTTAAAAATACTCTCTCTTTTTTAAAGGGATCAGACATAATGCTACTTTTTGTATTTAGTGAATCATTCAGTAAACAGGCATGTACTGTAGTTATACATTAAGTTCTAAGCGATTAAATCAGGTAAATCAGACTTTTGTCTTATGATTTAAAAAAAAAAAGTTTAAATAAATGAATGAATGAACGAACAAACAAACAACTCTCTTCTGCAGTAATTACTATATAAGCGTGATTAATATCCTAAATCCTTTGTTTATACTATAATATATGTATATTCTCTATATAGAGAATCTGTTATGTCCCAAGACTTTTAAAATAATTTTTATTTTAGAAAAAAATGTAGGCCGGTATGTACCAGTGATACACAAATGCACTTTAAGGTCAAGGATTATTGCATGGAAAGCAAAGTTTTAATGATGCAGTGTATGAAGCACGCTGGAGATGTGCATTTGATCCACCAGCGATGTGAGGAACGCTCTGTCCAATAGCGTTGAGACGTCTTAGTCACGGTGGTTACTCAGACCCAATCAGCGTTGAAAGGTGCTTATTCATATTGATATCACACTGATAGCTGTTGGCTATTTTTACCCCCAGGTCTCTGAAAGGAGAAGCATACAGCATGTATATCACCATGATAAATCTCTGAACGAATACGCTTCCCATAAATCCCCGCACCACCAGCTCTCCTTATTTCCTGTACCATCCGAGCACAGGTGGTGTTTAAATGTAGGAAGACGAACCGAGCTTGTTAATGGCGTCGTCGGACGGTCAGAGTGCTCCTCTGATTACATTATCTCATGCAGCAGCAGGTTCAGCCGAGGTCAAGGGAAATTGAACATTTTGTTCTAGAGCTACAAGAGATGCCCATGTGACTATACTAATGAGGACCGATTATAATATTCCCCCAGTGCCACCCACCTCTCTTAGCTTTTATCTGTTGTTAGCAATGTTAGCATGTTTTATTTAACACACAGGGCTGAGGATGCTGGACGTCGGACTTTTCACAGAAACCTTACAGGGTCGCATTGCATGTTACTGATTCAGCAACCTTCAGTAAAACCTCAGTCACCACAACACTACAGTATACACCTGTTGTGGTGTAGACGTTGGAAATTGGTAAAATCACCTCCTCTCAAAATGTTTTGGTATATTGCCTATCCATTTTACTTTACACACAACTCTGCACAGTGAACAGCTGAAACACGAGACCCTGTTTCTGTGCACAAGCTGTGATTGGTCAATCACTGTTTAGGGGTGGGATTTAGCGAAGGGTTCTATCATCAGAAATATGATGCTAGGTCGGCTTTTCCAGTCTCAAACAACCCCAAGGCGTGGCAATTGCCATTTATTGCCATATCCAACATAGTATGTAGTAGAGTGTGTGTGTGTGTGTGTGTGTGTGTGTGTGTGTTTGCTTGCTGTGAGTTCTAGTTTATTGATCTGCATATTAGTCTCCTGAGAGGAATACTGCGTGTTTCCACAGATACAGTCTCCTCTAGATGGAGAGGAAGGGTTAAGACACACACACACACACACACACACACACACACACACACACACACACACACACACACAGATAGAGGCAGTGAGACAGAGAGAAACAGAAGGGAGGAGGCATCCAGGGTGTGTGAATGATAGTGTGCTGCAACACAGTCAAGCTGCTGTCCGTCTCTCAGTCCTGTTTAAATCCGATAATCCATAACACACAGCATCTTATAGCTGAGCTGCCACAGCTCTCTTTTACACACGTGCCAAATGACTGAACTGTGTGTCATTTTATTACTAATCTGTACTATTATTAACCCACATATGAGTTGGACTGTTCGGTCTCGTGGAACCCCCGGGGTGTATGGGTGCTGAGGAAGAATCGGGTGGCAGGCGATATCCACCAGCTATGCCTCTCTCAGTCTCTGTGGCTCACAGAAGCACAAAGTATCACACATAAGTAGGCTGGCGGTAATAAGACACAGGTGAGGATCGTTACCTGCCGGTTCAAGCCGCCTCCTCTCCGTCTGCAGCTGAAGCTCGATCACACCCCCTCTGCCACAGTCCTGGGCTGCACCCAAAATCGCGTCCTATGACAGTACGTACCGCATTCGATTCAGTACATACTGATCAGTATATGTGTGTCGTATGAATACAGTCCGGAGGTACTACATCCGCCATGTTGGCATTGTCATGTGACCTACAACTTTAAAAGAGCCGATGCGCTGCCTTCCGCCATTTTTGATTCTGACAGCTCTTCCATACCAGTCCCGCTGCCTTATGGGATAGCGCAGTGTGCACTTCTTCCATACTGCAGAATCTCAGCAGAAGCAGCAGGTCATCCGGGTATTTCTCGCCTACTGTTTTATGAATACTGAGAATTCGGACGTACTACTCCGTTAGCGTACCGCTTTTTACCTACTGCATAGTAGGGTAGTAGGGATATTCGGACGCAGCCTTGTTCTCGGAAGGCAGGATGACTTAGCAAGTTAGAGTCTCTGGAGCAGAGCGTTACATTACCCCCAATACACTGTGTGTGTGTTTTAATATTTTATCAATGCACTAAAAGTAATTTGTGGCGCATTATGCCGAAAGAGAATGATTTGCACTGAGATTTTTTTTTAATTCCCTAGAATAAAATGTCTTAAAGTGGTGACTGATTCTGTATGCAGTTTGTTCACCTTGAAACTGAGGCCAGTTTGTATCAGTTGTTTCAGGTGCATGATGGGAATGTTGTATATTTAGGTTAGCTTGCTTACACATATGCAGTGTTCAGTCTGTTTAAATAGGACCCTGGTGTGTTCTCCGCCTGGGTGCAGGTCTTTAAGCAAGTGAGAACGCATCAATTCACACTCGGGTCCAAATGCGTTTCGGCAAGGTGGTCTCGGTCCGCTTTCGAGTGAACTCGAGTGTTCACTCGGTTTGACGGCAGCGAGAACGCAATTCTACTCCGAATCGACCCGACTGCAGGATGTAAACCAAACATGCCATGCGTTTTTGGTTGCTGCATTTATTTATTTATTTATTTGTAGCTGTGAGACACAAACTGAACCAAAGCACATAACTGTAGTGCTGCAGAAATGCCACGTGTTCTGGAGATCACGTGGAGACCAATGAACAACAAAGCAAATAAACACTGGCTGTGATACAAAATGTTGTTTAAACAGCACCAGCTGAGTTCTGTTTATCCTTAGCCTTTGCCGTATTTCCGACCGATGAATGAGGGAAGTTTTCAGTCCTGCACGACCTTCAGCCGACCTTCTTGGATTTCTGGTTTGTGTAATCATGTGCAGAGTGAACCGAAAGAGCAAACAAACCAAAAATTTCAATATTAGCCCACCAGAACAGAGCAGACATTATTTGGGTGGTGCTTCATTTTCTGTACAGCAGTGATGATGAGATGGTGGTGTGTGTAGTACCCGGTGTGATATAAAATAGTAGTACACATACCTACACGGAGGTTTCGTGAGACATTGTACGGCATGGAAAAGTGTGTGTACTGTAAGTGTGTTAAGTGCGTTTAAACATGAATTGCAGACATGTCCTTTATATTCCACTTGTCTGGACTCTTTGGTGATTAGATTTGAATTGACGGCTCAGTGTGTGTGTGTGTGTGTGTGTGTGTGTGTGTGTAGATATGTCTGCTTTATCACGTGATATCACGATTTCATATCACGTGACCAGGCTGAAAGCCTGCATACATGCTGGATAAAGCTCACTGCAGAGACAGCAAAATATGCTGACTTAAGCTCCAGGATCTGGAATGAGAGTTAGAGAGAGAGAGAGAGAGAGAGAGAGAGAGAGAGAGGGAGAGAGAGAGAGAGAGAGAAGGCTGTACAGGACAGCTAGACAGCAAAAAATAGAAATGTTCGTGTGCATTATTATAAGTAACAACACACACACACACACACACACACACACACACACACACACACACACACACTTCATCATACCTTTGAGGCTTCAGCTGGAATATAATGAAGTTCAATTTTAACTGTGCAGATAAAACAGACATTGTCAAAGCAGCTTTAGAGAAATCCGGATGCAGATGTGTTCATTGTCCTGATTGGATGCTCAGCCTGAGCAGACAGTGTGACAGGGCGGTGTTTATGAATACAGCAGCAGCTCTTGGCTACAAGTCAACAGTATCGAGGTGAGATTATCCTTTAAAGCAGGGAGATGAGTTTTAGGCTTATACTGCATACCCTGAAGTATGTAGGGTATCCTAAAGAGATTATCCACAACTACAGGAGGTGAGTCATATGAAGTAGGAGGAACGATACAAAAAAAAATCTATACAAAGAACCCCAACAATTTGTTCTGGGTTTATTTTTATATGATTGTCTATGTCTTTGCATCGCACTGGCCAGCATCCACTAAATGTATCAATTTGAAGCACCAAAGGCAAGAAGAGATGTATCACCTTCTGAAAGGGTTTAAAGGCGTAAACAGGGAGGGACAGATGTGTTGTGTGTGCAGTAAAAAAAACAAAAACAAACAAAAAAAACCCCACACATGGGTTGTGTTAGTGCGGTTTTGTTGCAGTATCTGCTGATCTTTATTTTTAAAGCAGCTGAAAGGCGTCGTTGCAGTTTTATTGTCCCTTCCAAGAAATCAAGATCAGGTTCTCTCTCAAGTCAGTGAGAACCTTCTTTGTTAATGCTAATGTTTTTTATTTTTATTTTATGAGTTTGCAAGTTTCACCTGTGAGATAGATGATTAAGTTTAAGAAATCAGGATTATTATTAGAAAGTGATGGCCCTGACCTGCGACAGAGTGTTTTCATTATCGTATTCATCTAACTAAGAATTCATCTGCGTTATTGCAGTCAGACTGCAGTTTGGTTTTGGTTTCAGTAAACAGGTACAGACGCCGATTCTTTATATAGGCCTGTAACGTGTAATTTGCAGTCGTGGTTTGGATTTAATCACCGGCAATTCAGAGTCCTCCCACTTTCTCTCTTTGTGAGGTCATTTGGAGGTGCGGAGACGTGAGAATTTGACTGCCTGTAGCGAACTCTGTGTTTTTCACAACTTTAATAATGAATTACACTCCTCCAATGTCTATTATTGGAACACCCTGCTTTAGAGTGGGGGTGAAGGGGCGGAAAGGGGGCCAATGGCCCAGCAGACGGTAAACAGTAAGCAGCGTCATTTAAGGTGAGCAGATGCACCACGATTTTCGGTGTGCTGATATAGACCGAGCACAATATGGCAGTGCAGCTCTAGACAATCTTGTGTCCTACACCAGGAAGTTCAAACTGCTCAGAAAAAGCAGCACATGACTAAATACATGGTACAAATACAAACAACTCAAAAATGATGACTGGTGTGTGGTACTGTATTAATGTACAGCATGTGATGTGATGTGATTGAGTACATCAGATAGTCAATAAAATTAGAGGTATCGCATGTGTGGTTGAGAATTATGAGCTGTGTTTCCTCTGATAAACATTAGTGCACAAGCTTAAACCTTGGAACAGCAAATAACGCAGCCGTCAAACAGTCTGTAACTTTTTAAACACTGCATTTCCCATGGCTCAGATATTGACTTTTGCCCTGTTGCTCATTACAATATGGAAAAAATAGCATACATAATTTTTAATCCATAGGAATGTTATCCATTCTTCACCAACACTTGTTCTCTGTAACCGCTTTGAATTGCCATATATGGTTTTTAAGATATCTATATAACAATCATTACATCTAGCAGCATTTACTTTCCCAAAACTGTCTAGTGTTAGCCCTACTTTCCCCTCTTTGGATGACAGATGGTGAACAAAAAAAAAAAAAAAAATATATATATATATATATAGTGAGAGAGATGTGTGGATTTTATGACACTAATACTGGTCCAGTGAGAGTGCAGATGGAGATGTTTAACACAGTGTCAGCTCCTCCTGCAGCAGTAGAGGACGAGTACCAAAATATTGATCTATAATGAACTCCATCACTCCCGCTTGCCACTCAGTGACTCGTCAATAAAACACATTACCCACTGACCTAGGGTCAGTTTTAGCATATCCAGCTGAAATTACTGACATAGAGCTGATTCCAGATCATCCACACGCCCTGAGATAAATACGGGATTCTGATATTGTGGCCATGTTCAAAAGCACATACTATTAAGTATGGTGGTCTACATCTTAAAGATGTAGTCTGAGAAAGACGGGCTGGTGGAATTTATGCATAGACACGTCTCAATTATAAAACTGCGTTGTCCAGAAAGGAAGAGTCTGTGTAAAACAATACTGGTCATTTTCAGAGATCTGGGTAAAGTACACTAGTTTGAACAGGGTAGGGCTGTGAAAAAGAAAAACCATATATGACTCTTGACTATTGCAGTTTTTTCTCCAGTGTAATTATATTCTGAGTCGCTATAAAACATTGTAATTAGCTTTCATTTGTTGTTTATGCATCATAATACAGCAGTTTCCCCCCACAAAAGCCCTGACATATGCTTTTTTTTTTTTTTTCTTCTTTTTTTAATAGCAGTGGTTTGTATTGCAGTGATTGACTGCTACTTCAATTTTGCTACTTCGATCTCTCTTTCCATCCATGTCTCAGGACCGTAAGCTGTCTAAAGTGGACCGTCAGAGGTTTAAAGAGGAGGCGGAGATGCTGAAGGGTCTCCAGCACCCCAACATCGTCCGCTTCTATGACTTTTGGGAGTCTCCTGTCAGAGGAAAGAAGTGCATCGTCTTGGTTACTGAACTGATGACGTCGGGCACGTTAAAAACGTGAGTCGCGGAGAGCTGAAAGAAAAGGAGATATGGAAATACTCCGAATCATTTAATTACAATTATTGTGTGCTTTGCTGACGATTCGACTCTGGTCAGTGTTATTTGATGGGGTGCAGAATATATTCCCTTCAGGAGAAGAATAAGTGATTAATTAATTATTAATCACGAAAAACGAGACACAGGGATAGAGTTACAGCAAAGTAACCAGCATCAATCAGAGGTAAAGCTACTCCTCTGAAGCTTTTGGTTCATTTTTGACTAAATAATTTATTTCTGAGTCTCTTTGTGTGTATATCATGAAATTATCCTCTTAACGGCGATGTCTGATTAATGGAATTATAGTGCCAAAAACCATGGCTTAAGGTCTAAAGACTAAAATAGAGTTTAAAGTCTAAAGGCTATGATAGAGTTTTCTACATACATCTCTATTTTAAGAAACCATACATATATTTCACCAAAATGAGATGGAAATGTTTCTAATTCTGCCAATTTCTAACCTCACTACATGCAAAGATCATGTTTTATAAGGAGCCAGTTTAACGAATGCAATGGTTACAAACAGTGAGTCTGCCTGAAGATGTCTAAAACTTTGCTAGTTCCTCACACAGTGAATGTCATGCTTTGATCAATTTGGTGTAGAGCTACAGTATATGTCATAGTGAAATGGACATACCGTAAGCCTAATCAATACGGTTTGTAATCAGATACCGCTGATGCTCCTTTGTTTCAGTGTAATTAAATCTTTAAATGGAGTTTTCTCCCTTTTCACTTTCGGAGGTAACCAGACTTTAAAATGCTGGAGCAGCGGCCGGTGGGTGGGGTTCCACAGTGATGGGAGCATGACTAGCACATCTGCATGGTGAACTCAGGATTTAATAGCGCTGTCTGCTGCAGGTACTTGAAGCGCTTCAAGGTGATGAAGCCGAAGGTGCTGCGCAGTTGGTGCAGGCAGATCCTCAAAGGTCTTCACTTTCTGCACACACGCACACCTCCCATCATCCACCGGGACCTGAAGTGCGACAACATCTTCATCACAGGCCCCACAGGCTCAGTTAAGATCGGGGACCTGGGCCTGGCTACACTCAAGAGGGCCTCCTTTGCCACAAGCGTCATTGGTACCGATCTTTGAAACCTTTATGGCATTATTTATTGGATACAATTACACCTAATAATACAGACCAATAAAATATTATCATTTTAAACATTTCTTACAAGGCATTATCAGTATTTACTTTTATTTCCTCTACTTAGTTTGTCTTTTTTTTTTAAAGCCTATTACTTATTTGTGACGTCTGTTAGGCACTCCTGAGTTCATGGCTCCCGAGATGTATGAAGAGCACTATGATGAGGCCGTAGATGTCTATGCGTTTGGCATGTGCATGCTGGAGATGGCCACATCCGAGTACCCGTACTCCGAGTGCCAGAACGCTGCTCAGATCTACCGCAAAGTCACCAGTGTGAGTCACATTAACTAAAAAATCAAGATCTGGTTCAGAATCAAGCAGTTTGCCTGAATGCTGCATCTCCCAACTCAATGCATTGATTGGTTGTTCTATTTTGCAGACCAACATTGATTTGAAATGTCAATACACACTTTTGTTCAATGCAGCATTTTAATTGACACCACCAGACAGTACATTTTATCCATTAAAGCATCTTTTTTAAAATTTTTTTATTTTTAAGATAAAAGCTCCTTATTTTTAGATGTCACTGCCAGTATGTTTGCATTTCTTGTTCAGGTGTTTGTGTGAGCAGATGAACTGACTGAACGCATGATTTTGCATTATCATTATGTCTAAGAAGTAAAATGTGCTAAAGATTGAAAATGTAGATGTTAAATGAATGAACAGTAATGCATGCAAAATGCATGACAGTACATTCCAGTTGCCTGTTGTGATGCTGTTTGCTCCCTGCACAGGGTGTAAAGCCAGCCAGTTACAGTAAGGTCGCCGTCCCTGAGATTAAGGAGATCATCGGGGAGTGTATCCGCTATCGCTGGGAGGAGAGGTGAGAGTCCACGTGAACAGGTTTAGCATAGCCTAGCCTATTGATAAACCTGTGAAAAAACTTTCTTGATTTGATTTGAGCAATAATACTAAATAGAGGATTTTTCTCCACTGTGTACTCTATGCTGTCATTGTGTTTGAATGCGTACATATGCGTGTGTGCATTTGGATGTTATGAGCTTTTATTTTTTCCACCATTTGAATTAAGTATGGCACATTGTCAAGCGTCATAATAAACTAATGCTGGTATCTGTATAAATTGGCCATTTATCCCCTGTTAAAATAAAACCTTATAAGTATATTGGATTTCTGAAGAAAATGTTAAAGATCCAATAGCATGACTCTTCTCTTTCCCCAGATACTCCATTAAGGATCTGCTGAATCATGCGTTCTTTGCAGAGGACACTGGCGTCAGGGTAGAACTCGCTGAGGAAGACGATGGCAAGAAAACATCGATCGCACTCAGGCTTTGGGTGGAGGACCAGAAGAAGTTGAAAGGGAAGTACAAAGACAGCGGTGCAATCGAATTCACCTTTGACCTCAACAAAGAGGTGCCAGAGGCAGTTGCGCAAGAAATGGTAAACATATTTCTATTAAAATTAAAGGTTTGTTAATATGCTCTGTCCAAAAAGCTACCTATTATTATTATTATAAAGCAACCATTATTAGGTAGCTGTAAAATGCTGTAAAAATGCTGTTTTTCCCCTTCAGGTTGACTCTGGCTTTTTCCTAGAGAGTGACATGAAGATTGTTGGCAAGTCAATCCGGGACCGTGTGACTCTCATAAAATGGCGTAGGGAGCGGACCATCTCCAGGGGCAAGGGAGAGACTGAAAAGAAGGTCACTGAGGACCATGTACAGAATGTGCCTCAGGAACCCTGTCCTAAGTTGGCACAGAGTGCCATGCCTATTGCTCATACAGAGCCTGGGGATCACGACAATGAGTCAGCCAACCTCTCTAGTGGCCCCACCAGTTCAACTACATGTGAGCAACTGCTATGGATAGCAGGAATCTTTATCCTGATATCTGTACAATAATGGTTTGGCAATCATTCATTAATGTTGTAACAATCGTTTCAAGAAAACAGACCAGCATACATCACATTATACTATAACTAATTCTGAAATTTTTTCTCCAAGGTTAAAATTTAAATTGTTAAAACAATAATGCACACCAGAGTGGCCACAGTAATGCATCAATGCAGCTTCATATTCACTTACAAGAGAAGGAAGGCATTCTAAAACAATTTTGTCCTGCAGAGTTTTATATCATCAGTGAGTCAGCAGAATGAGTCATCACTAAACCTTCAGACCACCATTGACACACAGCTGATTCTTCCACACCTGCAATATCTGATCTAGACTTTCTTCTGGAGTACAGATAATTGAAGATATATGCTTAAATCTTTAGACAGTGACTAAAACTGCACTTAAGTGTTATTGTTTTGTAATGAGCAATGTATAAAAATTTTTTTTTGCTAAGATTACTTTTTTCCATTCACCTCTGCAGCAGACAGCATTGCCGGCCCTGCAGCGATCTCAGATGGTTTGAATAACCAGCACAGCATGATTTACCAGTCATTGTCAGAGTCCATCACCACTTCCCAGAAAGTCCTCAGTCCACCAGCACAGCTCCTTGCTCATTTACATCATGTGACCCAACAACAACTAACAACTCAGCTTCATCAGGAGGTCCAAAACCAGTTCACTGCTCAGCTGCACTCAGGAGCACAACGAGTCCAGTATAAGCAAGAGATCATGCAACAACTTGCGGATCCACAAGATCACACTGTCCAGCTGCATCAAGAGGCCCAGCAGCAACCCGCTATACATCTCCACCATGGAGCACAGCAACAGCAACCTGCTGCGCAGTTACTCCAGGGGATCCAGCCACAAGGTATGCAGCATGATTATGTGCATCAGCATCATATGGCCCATCAGCAACCTTCAGCGCAGCGCCAACCGGAGACCCAACAACAACCTGTAGCACAGTTATATCATGGAACTTATCAGCAATCCACCACTTCAGTACATCAAGGAGCCTTTCTGCAGCCCTCTGTACAGCTCAACCAGAGTCTTTACCAGCAGTCTCCTCCTGTAAGTAAATTTACACTCAAGTTCCTTTACTGATGCTGTTGCAAACACAAAAACTCCACGTCCCAATATACTCTTAATTTCTGTCCTTATTTTGAACATTTGTGTTTTTGTTTATGCATTATGAATGTGTTCTCATGTCTCACCTTTTACTGACTGCTCAGCATCACGCCAGTGTTTCCAGTGAATCCCAGGATTTTCTTTTGAACCTCAGGAGCTTGATTGGTACTAGACGTGGCAGTACCTCTTTTCTCGACATATTGCAGAGGAGAGCCCATTGGCACACTCATTCCAAGCCACTGCCACACCCGATCTGCAGCTGCCCAAAACCAGAACAATCTCACAGAGAACCAGTAAAACAGTTACACTGTACTAGTGCATTTACAGAATTTCCATCACACAAGAGTACCCTGATATTTGGAAATGTTTCATCGACTGAGGCTGAACTGTTTCCTCATGGATGCAACCCTCATACTAATTCAGGCAATCCTAACCCCCAAATACACGCCATTAACTCTACGCATAGAGACTCTCTTGCTCCATGTTGTCCACATTGCTGCCAGGCTGGTCTTGCTGTGTCGCTCACTGCAGGGGGGAACAGAGGATCCCTTGAACACTCTCCCTCTTCCTGTCACTCACCAGTCCACCAAAACCAAGCCCTTATTTCTGGTTTACCCCCACTGTGTTTGGTTCACTCGTTGCAATCTACCTCAACCACACCTATCCATCAAACCGCAGCCTCCCCAAGCTACATGACTGCATCTTCTTACAATATATCTCTGCCCTCCCAGAAACCTGTGACTTCATCTTCTTCTATTCATCAGACTGTACAATCTGCAGTGCACATCAGTGTTCCATCTCCTAAGCATACAAACCATTTTTATTCTGGACAGGTTCCAGTGAAGTCCCCGCCTCCAAAGTCTGACATTTCCGTGGACATATTGAGCCCCTCACTATCCCCCACATCAAATGCCTCTACACAAAGCATGTCCTCATTATCTTCTACTGATTTAAGGTTGCCTCTTAGTCCATCCTCTTTAGGGCTGCCCCTGTTCCCTGTGGCTGCACAGTCCTGCACTAGCAGGGACAGAGATCTTTGTCACCTTAATCACTGTCTACATCACATCATCAGTCGCCGCACCAGCTCCCCCGTATTGATGGACAGAACTGCAAGGCAGCCAGGCAATAGCCGTGGAAATGTCACCATATATAATCTACCAGTTAACGGCATTCAAAGCCTAGGATCATCACCCATTACACAACACAAGGCACCTGATGCACCACTGTCTATGCTTGGGAGCAAGGTTGGACAAGATACTATGGTATGTCAGAAAATGGAGACACTGCCCTTGATCCCAGAAGACATCTCCTGTACACTGCTGATACCTTTACTGCCTCCACATTTTAGTGCTCCTTTGCTTTGGCTAAGCTCAAGCCCCCTCCTTTTAAATGTTCCAGAATGTTCCAGAATTGCTATGGCTTTGCAATTTCACCTCTACAAAGTTTACTGATCCCCAACAGAGTACTATTCTTATTAATTGGATGGAACAGGGTAAATTGCCTTTCATAACATTATTTTTACAACTCTAAAGTACATGATGTCTCAGGGGAATTTTTGTTCTGGAGTTTAGTCTATTTATCAAGAATCTATACAAATATCTTTCTAAAAGGATATAAAACACAGCAAAATTGTTAAGCATACTGCAGAAACTATTAAAGCAATGAATGGCAACTGGTGCAATGCTGCAAATTACCCTTGTCACCATTCTTCCCAGCGACTTCCCTTGAGAACCATCTCAACTCACCCCTCAGAGTACCATAGTTGAACCCTTTTGTTGTTCTGCTTTCTTCTCTCTAGCTGCAACTAATAATTCTGTTTATTACACCAGAACAAACACTGCTACCTCTCTTTGTGAATTCTTGGTTTAGATCACCCAAACTACTAATGTGGTTTTAATTGTTAGCAACACCTACAATTTTAGGTGAAGTATTTCTTAAATGTCTAATAGTGTATTTCTGAGGTGTAACGTTTAAGAATCACCATCTTATAATAATTTTATAATGGTTTTTAGCCCACTGGTAAAATGGTTCAGCCTCAGACTATATCAGCTCCAGCGACCCCAGCAGCAACTGCACCACAAGGACAGGAGGTGAGATTACACCGTTCTGGCTAATTTAAGAAAAGCATCTGCTTCTGCCTTTCAGTAACTCTGTACATTCATACTAAATGTATGTGTACTGTCTGTGTGGTGGTGTCCATAAGTGATATACCCCCTTGTTTTCATGGTGTAGTGGCTTAGTATTTTAATTTAGCTTGTTCTTTTTTGTGTTTTTATTTCTCTTAGTTTCACCTCTATCTCCATCCTGCAGCTTTCCTGTCCCAGGTAGATCTACCCGCTCAGATCTGTAGACACAGCCTCATCTTCTTGTCGCTAAGCTTTTAGTCATTGGCTCTTGGATCATCACTTTAAATGGAAATTATGGCACTGTCTTCAAACCCCAAAATACTTAGCTATCCTAATGGGACTTATATTGACATCAACTAACATGCCCTTGACTAAGTTGTTGGAGATAGATACTTGCACGTAAAGGAGTACTTAATTCCAAAATGCTAACATTGATAATTAATGAAAGGTAGTAGAACTCTATTTCTTTCATTGTTATCCATGTTAGCACTTTTTGAAGAAGAGTTCCTTTAAAATGAATGGCTTTTGTTTGTCTTTACTAAGAAAGTCACAAGCTGATCACTGTGAAGCCAGTTTCACAGAACTGATCTTGGTCTTTGTTTTCTAGACGCTAGCAAATCTGCAGCCAGTTGTGGAGTCAACTTCTGATGGACCGACACACCCTCAGCATCTGCATCAACCAGCTTCTGCTATGCTAAGCACTGCACCACCTTCTCAACCACAGCAGACTGTTCATGCTACACCCCTACTGCAGCCTCTTCAGATTTCCACTCAAGTATGTAAATTGTTCTTAATCACTAGGCGAATCTTTCTAAAATGCTTAATTAAATCTTTATTTAGCAGTTGTAAGATTTTCTAAGTTGCCTTATTTTTGCTTCCTCAGTTTTCTTCACCATACTCCGTTATGCCAACAGTGGGCACTCCCGCCAGAAGTGAGGCAGTAACATTTCCCCCCATGCCATACAGCAGCCCTTACCCCAGTAGCGCTCCTCCAGTACCTCCATCCTACTACTCTGCCAGTCCGGTCCATGTTCCACTACCTCTCTCAGCCACACAGAACATGCCCTCCATACCTGGAGCTGGTACACCCCAAACTCCTGTATCCGCTCCTATAGGACCAATCCTGGGCATAGCCCTTTCTCCATCCCTCATACCACCACAACAGCAAGCGTACCCTTCTGCTCTTCCACCAGAGGGCTCCCTCCTTCAACTCCAACCCACCCAGTCATCTCTGCCCCTTTCTCATACATTGATGCAGCCACTGTCCTCCTTTCCTCCACAAGAGCCCTGTATTGCTGCACCACCTGAACAGGTACACACTACTTTATTGTTCTCTAGGAGGATGTAAATTGATTTCAATGTATGATTATTCATATACAACAATCAATTGCAGGAATAGGCATTAAAAAGTGAATGTCCCTCATAGCATCAGGAGCTAATGTAATTTGTCTACTTCAAAAGAGCTCTACATCTGACTGGTGATTTTATTTAAAGTATTGTTGTATGAGTTCAGGATTGACCAGGAACAGTAAAGCATGATGGTTTTGTAGGGAATGTGGATCAGTTATGAGCCGAACCATTAGGTGAACCATTGGACTAAAGTGTAGAAGAAACAATACTGATAGTAATGCTCATTCCCTCCCTAGGATGAAACGGTGGAACATGCACATGCAGACCCAACTCAGATCAAGTCTCTTCCACACAGAGAGGAATCTGAGCAAGAATTTACTGCAGCCACTTGTGGTCAGTGTTGTAATTTGAAATGTATACAAACACATGCTTCATATGAACCAGGTGATATTTTGTCATTATCTGCAGGTGAAAGTTGCACTGAACCAAGCAATACTCAGCAGATCCAGGAGACAGCATCTGTATTCATTCCTCCGGTGTCTGACCCGAGCCATGAGGTAAAATCCATTACTGCCACACTGACAGAGATTAATAATGTCAGCACTCTGACAGCAAATTGCAGCACTGAGAGGGAGGGTAAATGGTGTTCCCATCAGACATTTTCAGCCTTTATGACCCCTTTCACTTGTTTATTCCACTGACAGAACTCATGAATTCCAATTATATGACTGAGTAAAAAACAAAACAAAACAAAAAAACTTTATGTAGGTAGCCAATGGGGCATAAATTAAATTGTTTATGTTGTAGGAGCCAGTACACATGCCACTCCCCATCTATACATGTGACAGGTAGGCATCTCTAAACTTCCCTGTTGTAGTTATTTTTTTCTTTCAGAGTTTTGTGTATCTGAATGTCCTTATGGTGAAGTTGATTTTTGGCTCTTGCTGGTGTTCTCAGTTTGAATTCAGACGCAGCTTCGGGTAAAGAGATGAGTGATAGCTATGATGGCACCATTAGTGGAGGGAAAGGTGACGGGAAACCCCGAAAACACCATCGCAAGTCTGCTCGCACCCGCTCGCGGCAGGAGAAGACCAGCAAACCCAAACTCAGCATTCTCAATGTGAGTGAATTGTATTTTCCAGCCTTTGGTCATGTATTGACGCCCTCTGCTTACCGATTGCTCCCTGTCTCTCTGCCTCATGTCATTAGGTTTGTGATACAGGCGATAAAATGGTGGAATGCCAGCTGGAGACCCATAACCACAAAATGGTGACATTCAAATTTGATCTGGATGGAGACGCACCAGAGGAAATAGCAACATACATGGTCAGGAGGTTGTTTTAAATTCTGTGCATATAGCAAATGGATATTATTAGAAATGTTACATGTTCATTTGTGATTACTGTACCAGAAGTACCACAATTTATGCTATCTCCTAGGTGGAGAACGGCTTCATTCTGCCCATAGAGAAGGAGATCTTCATTGATCAGCTGAAAGACATCGTGGACAAGGCTGAGGACATGCTGAGTGAGGAGGCCGAGGGGGAGAGACCGGGTCCCCTAAGGGATACTCCGCTTCAAGGCAGCTCCCCTGTTGGAATGGGGGATGAGGTGAGGACAAATTCTGAATTCTCTAAGCAAAAGCCTATGGTTTAAAACCAAAAAGAAATATGGAAACTAAAAAGTTCATAATTTGGCTTTATTGTTTGTCTGTGGTTTTCCAGAGCCTGAGAGGACAGAAGGATGGCATTCCTCAGCCTGTCTATCAGCAGAATGGTAAATTGTGTCCTCTAAATGGGAATATAGACTCATATTGATCAAACTTCCTAAACAGGTCCTAATTGGTATGTCTTTTGAAAGGGGAACCTACCTGTTGTAAGGTTCTACATAGAACCTTTAGGACCTCCTTAGTGGAACAAACCAAAGAATTCATTAGGATGTTGAACTTCTTGATAATGCGGTGTGGCTCAATATACAGTACATGGACAAATAGTAAAACCAGAATGTGATTTTTATAAGGTAGACTTTGCAGTCTTTCTCTGTTGTGTATCGCCGTGGATGAAGGACTATAATTCCTCTCAAAATATGCAAATTGAGACATAAATGTTTACACTATATAGAAACAGGGTTTCCTGCTAAATTATTTCCCCACCAGTAACTAATGTGACCAGAAACCCCGTCCAACGCCTGGTCCTCAGATTTTGTTATAAACTGAGGACCAGGGTCATCACTTTGTAGCTCTAAAATGAACGCTTGTTAATGATATATGTAGAACACGTAATTTTTTTCTGATTGTTGTTTCCCAGTTTTAGCATATTGAACAAAATCAACTTGGTATTAGAAATGCATCTCTAAATCGTGCCGGTCATTTCGATAGCAGGTCCTTGTTTTGGTTTTACCCTGTAGTACTTCATACTGGTAAGAGATGGTTCATTATCTGCCCTGTGGATGAGCCGAGTGTCAGCCAGGACGTGTCCTCAGAGGGAGCTACAGCTACACCCCATACAAGTGGACTGAGCGATGGCACTGCGCCGAGCCAGGCTGCGGACAGCAGCACTGCACAGCCAGTGGAGCACTGCACTGCACCTGCTTCTACAGGTAATGCCAAGCTCTCATAAATCCTAAAACGCAATGGTGATGTGCATTTACTATGCTGCAATTTTAAATCCAGCTGAACACGTTTTTCTTTTCTGAAACCAAATACCTTGTGCTGTATGTATTTTTTTAATACCATGGCGCTTTTGAATAATGGATTCTGATTGGTCGGAAGGTGTTGATTAATTTTGTTTAACAGCAGCACTGACAGTCATGCAGCTGCAAATCACAGGTTTATATCAATGCACTCTTTCTAATGCGTTATTGTTTCTATAGTAACAGCTCATTCACAGGGGCATAACCTGAAGCTAATAATAAAAAAAAAAGTTTTATGTGTGGAGATGCTTATTTAACATTTATGGAAGTCTACAGTGTCAGTGCTTTGTAACAGGAGTAATCGGGTAAAGCTGCAACTTTGTTGTCCGAAAAAAAAGAAAGTCTAAAGTAGACTTTGCTCTCTGTGTTTCATAACAATAAATATAACTATAAACAGATAAAAAGTAGGATATCATTGTTTAATAAAAAAAAATTAATAAGTGGTAAACTTCTGTGGTCGTGCTGTTCTTGGAAAATAATCAAGCGGTGATAACTGTAAGTCTCACCATTAATTATTTTCCTATTATAGTGTTTTATTCCTTACTTATTTTGCACATCCTGTTCATTATTGTTAAGATTCAGCAGGTTATGCCACAGCTCCTCCATCTGGTGGCAGCGATGCTCATGGATTCAGCCCACTGTCTCTGACAACCATAGACCCATTATCCTTGGTTCCGCTCTCTGCCACCGTGCCATCGCAGTCTGTAAGTGGCCCGATTACACCAAACCATGCTGTCCAGCAGGTGGTGGATATGGCCAGTGCTGCCTCCAGAGCCGAGGACGTGCCGTGCTGCTCGCTAGTCATGCCATTAGCACTGGATGCAGGCGTGGGTGCTCAGCGCTCCTCACCAGTGAGCCCTCCCCTCGTGCAGGACACTCACGGCATTGTACTGCAGCAGCCGTTTGCATCTGTGGTTGGTGCCAAGCCCCCTTCACTGCCCCAGAGCCCTGCCACCTCGCAGCAGCATCACGCCCCCAACGAGTCAGACGGGGAAGGTCGGGCCCGGGTTGGGTTTGTAGACAGCACCATCAAGACGCTGGATGAGAAGCTGAGAAACCTACTGTATCAGGAATATGTGCCCATGTACCCATCAGGCTGTGCAGCGGAGACTCCAGGCTCAGGAACGGAGTATGTGCAGTCTCCACCTGGACCGGAGAGCGCAGCAGGGGGGTCGGGTAACAGCACGCCCAAAATCATTGGAGACGGACGCATCAGAGCTGGGGAGCAACTGGTGAGTTTATATAATTAATTCTACTTAATGTAAATGAAAATATATTTTATTTATTTAGCTGAACCTATTTATTTAATCATATTGGTTGAACATTCTTCCTTTCTTATATCTTAGTTTTTGCACATAGAAAATATTTAGTGGCACCATTATGAAGCGTATATAATGGCCTAAGACTGTATTTATGCTGCAGTTACATTCCAGTATAGTTGCATATTCATCAGCTTAAATAAACCCCCATCTCAAACTGATATTTATTATTATGGGGTGTCAGAATCAGCTATTTTAGACCTGACAAAAAGAAGAAGCACAAAAGGAAAGTTTTTTTCTTTTTTTTTTTTTAAAGCTTTTCTCTTATTTGTGCTAATTTGAACTGTTAATGTCTCGGACACAGCCACAGATTCCAGAGCGAGTAGACAGTCTGACCACGCTCAGTGACTCTGCGGTTGCTGGTATGACATTATTTTTACTTATTCCATAATAGCTTACACTTAACATGAAGTCTATCCATCCTACTGAATGATTTATTTCACATTTTGAGATTTTAAAAGGTGAACGATGGAGATGTAAATTAAATTAACATTACATCCCGTATTTCTTTAGTTACAGTGTCAAAGAAACCAATAATTCCTCACTCCACCTCCTGCTCGAGCTCCAGGAGTCGCTATAAGGTATTGTTTTTAAGCAATAATTTTGGGAAACATCTTACAGATGGTGTCTTGTCCTGGCACCCTCATACACTTTACTGTAGCCATTAATCGTAGAAACTTTCAATCAGATGACAGCTGGCGCTCCTGACTTCCTTTCTGGGACCCAGAGGAAGCAGCGGAGTTGGAGCAGCACGGCTTCTCCAGCACACCCTGGTGCCTGTTATGGGGAGCGCAGCATTTACGCTGAGCCCAATGCGACCTTTAGTGCAGAGGACAACGATGCCACACGCAGGAAGCACAGCAGCAGGAACTCAGCTCCACCTGATTTCTGCCTGGACCCTCTGTCCTCCCTCAATGAGCGTGGCTCCCTGCCACGAGCGCGTACATCCGTCTCAGCAGATGTCCATGCTCGGTTCATGTCTTCTGACTCTGGGGCAGAGAGCAGCCCAGCCAAAATGGTGCCTCCTACACCATCCCGCTCAGAGAGGAGAGGAAGCGACCTCATGAGGAAGGCCGTGGCCTTCCTGAGGCGTTCGGGCCGCAGCAGCAGTGTGCAGAGCTCTGATTCGCCCAGCAGACATGGTGGGACTTATGGCTCATACATGAGCAGCGATAATGACTCCGAGATGGAGGACTTGGACATTAAAAATGAACTGCACAGACTGAGGGAGAAGTGAGTATCATGTATGAGATTAAATGTGTGTATGGAAGAAAGGATGAGTGCGGATATTAAGTATATCTGCGCATACACTACGGCATTATTACTCACATTTTGTGTTGTTCGATCTGAACTCTTTTTTTTTTAGACACATGCAGGAGATTTCAGAGCTACAGGCTCACCAGCGTGGGGAAATCGAGCTGCTGTATCTACGGCTCGGTAAAGCACCGCCTCTTGGCCTCAGCCTCACAGCAACAGTGCCCCCTGCTGGACGCAGACGCAGAGCCAGCAAGCACAAACTCAGGGCGAGCAAACTGCTCAGCCCTCTGGTCCAGCAGATAAGAAGCGTCACCAAAACAAGCGACAGCAGCAAACCTGGTGATGCTCCTTTACTTTTAATCTTTGTTCTAACAAAGCTACTTGAAGATACACTACCCATGTATTATCTCAGGGCTCCCCAAAGATTTCCCTAACTTTTATTCACCCATGTGAGACTCTCACATGGTGGGCTACAAAATGCTAGTGATGATAATGAACTCAGGTGATTTTGCTGTTTACCTTGTTCCTCCATCAGCTGAGCCTGCTGTGAGTGTAAACGGCTCTCCAGCCAAAGCCTCAGAGGGCTGTGCTAGCCGGTCTCGCTCGGGGACTGACACTTTGCCCAGCTCTGTATCGGAACCGGTCCAGACCCAGCAGCCCTGCTCCCTCAAGACCTCAATGTCATCTGATAATGTCTGTTCTGGACTGCAGGGAGAGGGAGCGGGAGTGTACAGCCACCCAGGCCAGGGTAAGCTTCCTTAAAATAACAGCATATAGCTTGATGTTTTGGTGTGTATTTGTTCGTGACTGTACCTACTGTCACTGTCTGCAGAAAGATCTTATCTCACAATTCTTCTTTCTTTTTGTCTCTCTTCCTGTGTCCAGGATGGTCTCCTTATCTCCCGGCAGCTGAGAGGGTCACCTACAAATCCAGCAGTAAACCACGTGCTAGATTCCTGAGTGGGCCTGTTTCTCTCTCCATCTGTTTGTATCTCTCTCTCGCCCAACCCAAATCACTCACCGATCCTGTGTTCCACTTTCCTTCGTACCCATATTACTTTCCCTTTCCATACATCAGTACAATCAGTTTATTCCATTACTTTCAGTTTAATGCCTTTTTATTTTTCTTTGCTTAAGAATTATATGGCTTAATTAATATGTAAAATGTGAACCATTAATTGGTATTGATGTACGATATTACTGTAGCGTACGTAAAACATTATTCAGCAAGCTGTTATAACGCTCTGTCTGACTTGCTGCTCTGAATCCATGCCCGCTGTCTTTGCTTCTAACCTTCATTCATTTTTTTCTACATATGTTTAATGATATTTCCCAAAACTTTCTCATAAAACCTGAACCCTGACGGTGATCATTCCCCTGTAGGGTCGACGCTGAAACGGCTCTGCCTGGGTAAAGAACGCGGAAACAGTAACTATCCTTTTTTTATACGTTTATCATTTAGCCTGAATTTCACATACTGATTAAACGTGTTCAGTGATTTTTGCTGACTCTGGCTCTGGAACTCCTGTGTTCAAGAAAGTAATTAAACGGTACTGAGGGAATTCAATGTCTCTGGTTCCTGGCAACAAGTTTTGCAAAGGTGCAACTGGTGTTGCTGCACTCCTGGAAATTGTACTGTAACTCCACTCAGACGTCTGTTATTTTCTAGGGACTGCAGGTCCTCCTGGCGCATCCAGTCATCCCCAGGTGCCCCCAGGTTCGACTCCCTCACCACACCACAGAGCAGTGGGGCTAGCTCAAGCACAAAGCAACAACAGCAACAACAACAATGACCTGTGCCCTGAGGAGCTGCAGAGACTGGTGGGCGCATGGAGCCCCAAACAGCCTTGTTCGTTCACTCACTCCTTCAGCCTGAGAGCACAGCGATCCACCAGAGCAAGAACCAGGAGTGCTGAAGGGGTGAGGATGGACCTGCTCAAACAGCGTTTAAAGTATCAGCACCCAGAAATGCCAACATTGTGAATGTAGCACAATGTACACAACGTAAAGATCATGGAACTGTTCATAACGGTTTTAAGCATTTTAAGAGCCGTATGCTATTAGATAACAATTTCTACACACACAAAAAAAAAAAAAAACTTTTCTCAATCATTAAGACCTCACTAACATCTAAATCTATTATTAGTGTGATGTTTCCATTGAGGTTCCATTATCCTGGTTTTGTGTTTCCACCATGCTGCAGGGGATCATAAACAGAAGCTGAACAAACTGTGCAACAGGTCATTTCAAGTGAAAGCGGAGCAACACAGTGAACATGGCACAAGTTGTTCTTTAAAGCGTTTGCTTTTTATATGTAGCTTGTAGTTAGTGAAATTTCACACTTTAAGCCTTTTTCCTAATGGAGTATCATACCATTACAAGTGTGAGATAAATTACTTGCTATTTATATAAGATATAAAGCATTCCAAGAATGTTTGGCTTTTGTGGTCATGCCATGTCACTGCTATAAAACAAGTTTAAGTAACTGCAAGTATTTGACTAATCAGTGCCTTCAGTATGGCAAGCTCCGCCTCAGTAGTTCCTGATCTCCAGAGACGTACCCGAGAACTAAAATTATTCTACTACTGCTACCATAGCTCAGGAGCTACAGCGCTTCCTCTTGTTTAAGTCAATTCCGGAAAAAGTTTCTGGGTTCTTGAAATGATTTCTGTGGTGGAAACTCGCCTCATGATTTCAATCACCAATCCCCATAGAGTCAAATCTTTTTTTTTTTTTTTTTTAAATCTCTCACCCTGTTTTTTTTTCTCTAGGTGCTTCCAGGCTCAGCAACAGTAACTTCAACCTCACTGCTTTCTTTTTCATGGCCCAGGATTAATTCTCACGCCTCCTCTGAGATGACGGAGCCCTTGCTCACCCTCCAGGATGGGTTGTCGGTGCACGACAACGATTTTGGAGAATTACTAGGTACTCCAGTGTACATTAGTCACTGGCCTGCATTGAGCATGGCTCTTGATCAGGGAGGGCTTATGTTCTCCACGGTGGCTTCATCCTGGACCAAACGGTCATCTCCACCAGAGCCCCTCAGATCCCAAAACAGGACTCCTACACCCGTGTCTCCCATGATGTAGCATCAGCTTAATTTCTCTACAGTATCATTAGAGTATGGTAGCTTGTACAGCTTTATCAGTATCTCTTAAAGGCATGCAGAGTCTTACTTATATCTGTTCCAGCCCAAATGATGTAAATATCCATGCTGATGATACGTATATGACCATAATTATGTACAGTGTATTTTTACATCATCTTTTGCTCATAAAATCTCATCCTAAACAATGAACTATAAACAACAGAGATACTCCTGTACACTTACAGTCTGACATCCCTGTACAATACAGACACTGTATATAAGCACATTGAAAAGACAGCATTTATATATATATATATATATATATATATATATATATATATATATATATATAAAATCACATTCACTGCATCACTGTGATGCCTTGAGCCAGTCCTGCAGTAATTAGTGCTTCATTCAAAGGATTCTGGACTAAGTAGCTAAATTTGACCGAAACGGCTTGTCACTGGACCGGAGGAGCCGCTGAGAAATTTTCAAACTGACTGATAATTCAAGGTGGAGAGTTTACACGAGTGCCTTGAACAGCAGTTTTGGACCCACTGGGTGAACGGCAATACCAGTTCATGAAGAAAACAGGTGACGTTTCAGGAGCATGTTGACAAAAGTTAAGCATTTGTGAAAGGTCCCCCCCCCCCCCCATGTACAAGCATTGAGGAAAAATGTCCACCAAGCTGAGTACATGGGAAATTATGTTATAAAAATAAGTTGCAAATGATTAGCCTAAGAGTTAGTCTCATTTTCAAGGCTTCTTATCGTTTAATTTGCAAGAAAATACTGTGATGGATGCAAGAATAGCAGCAGTTTCATAGGAGAATGTGGAGCACCCAAGTACATCCAGCTGATATTTAAACACACAGACACGGTGTGAGGTTTACTAAATGATCCTATACTATGTTACCTCTCACTCAATGAGGCGATGAGTTCAAATGTGCGGCACCTGGACTTAAAGGCTAAAAAGCTAAAAAGGAACAGGACAGGGAAGTGTGCAAGGTGTGTGTACAGTGTCTATTCAGAGTATATATTCACTGATATGGGAGCGAGATCATGCCTATCTCTGCACACTACTTCTAACATGACACTGTGTTATAGCTAAAGTATGACTGAGCGTATGCGTTGTGTGTGTGTATCATAGACTGAGTATATGCGTTTTGTGTGTTTGTGTGTGTGTGTGTGTGTGTGTGTGTGAGAGAGAGAGAGAGAGAGAGCATTTTTCTAAATGCAAAAACTTAGTGTATTCAAAGTTCAGTCTTCACACCCTCCCCTTTTTCTATCCAATAAGAATAATGTATAAATGCCATCAGCTTTGTGTAAGAACATGCCTTACTCCACAGAATGACTCAAAAACAGTTTACTCAAATGTATAAATGTGTTGTTCCATAATACAATAATATGAAATAAGGATTCTTCTTAGAAGTAAATACATGTATACTTGTACAGTGTATAGTTAGAAGGCTATTATTTTAACCAGCTTTTACATATTTTCTGCTCTTGTATATCTTAGCTATGCAAAAATGCCCACCGTAATAATGCATTACTGCCATGAGGTTCTTTGCTTGTATATGCTTGCACCAAAATCCTACTGTGCTCAACAAGTCCTGTTCTTCCTGTGTTTGCAGACTAGCGCCAAGTCTGGACACTGTTTGCAAAAGTAAAGATATTAAATCTCTCATGTTTACCTGTAAAGCTTTTTTTTTTTGAATGAGACCCATTAGGTGCAATCCCTAATCCTGAAGTGATCAAAAATGAAATACGCTGGCTAGACTGATCGTTTGTCACTTTACGGGAGCTTAAAACAGACACGTTTTTGACTCAGGCTAGTTTTGGACCAACAGGGATTACAGAAAAATTTTATTAACAGTTTTGTTTCCCTTTTTCCCAATTTGTTTTGATTGTAGTTGAGTGTCATGTGTTTTGAATAAGAAATTTGTGTGTTTCATAAGTCAGCAGTAATAATCACACAGCTTTTTTTTACGGTACATAAATGGGTAATTCCATCTCAAGTGGTCCAATGCAGGTTGCTCTGACTGTTTTTAATTGTCCCAATTTATTTGAGCGATTACCTCTATGTATTGGCATTGCAAAACCACCAGATTTAAAAATATATATATATATATTTTACTTGGTTTAACTACAACGGCCATCTTTGTCATGGCACACAACAAATTTTGGTTATACAGCTGTTCACGGAAACCTTAATATCTTGGCTCAGTATGGGCCTAGCTCCCTGGAACAAAAACTGATCTCTAGAGCACATTACAAGGTACACGTACATATATAAACATTTTGCACATTCATGTTCCTTAGACTTAGAACCTAAGTCAAAATGTAATGCTCATGTTGCTCACAGTTCCACTTTTAGGGTCAATTTACAATGGGAAGGGTTCGAGTCTCAGTACATTTTTTAGGGGGTTCTTGGGTAAGTATAGCGTGCATGCAGAACATTTCAGGTTTGAGACTTCTCTTTTTTTTAATGGGGGCAAGAACATGCAATTGTTTAAAATTCCCCTCTGGTGGGGGACCAGATACGGACCTGAAATTTTCAAAGGAACGAGTCCTCTGTAGTAGCATTCTGCTGTACAAATTGTGAGTTTGAGGTTGGAGGTAAACTCTGCAGGACAGTGTAGGGCCTCGAGGGTCAGATTTGAAGAACCAGCCTGATCGACCATGTTGGTAAAGGTGTACAGTTCATATACGTGAATACATTTTATCCAAATATCGAATTACAGTGTTCAGTTGGGTGTTTGAATGAACAGTGCCATAAACAGAGCTGTGGTGTTGTTTCTCCTGTGATAAAAGCAGTAAGTGATTTCCGAGCTGTAGTCACTTACTGCTTTTATTACAGAAGAAACAACACCACAAAAAAACAAAAAGGAGGAATATCTATTGTCTAGATAATGATAGTAAAAACTACATTTTGATCAACTAGGAACCAGATATATTAATGTAGTAAACTCATGTAGTATGTTTGTTTGTGTTCAACTCCACATGATCTTTACAGTTATAATCCACTGAAAGTAGCATAGAATAGAGGAAAGGCCACAGACTAGTTAAAGTCAAAGTACTTTAAATGCAATTACTCTACAGCTTTGAATAAAACTATACCAAATTATAAATCATGTTTGAGGGACAGAAAAAAGCAAATTTACATTTACGGCATTTGGCAGACGCCCTTAACCAGAGCGACTTACAGAAGTGCTTTGAGTCTCCATCATCAAATACATCCCAATGCCAGGGTTTCTCCTGCATTTAAATTTTTTTGGCGGCCGCTGACACGATGGTAAAAGGTCGGAAGACCGAATCCATGTTTCACGTGGTGCATTCGGAGAATTTTTCCCCTTAATTACCACTGGGTGTGCTCAATCTTTTGCGATGTCCTAACACCCGGGATTAGCACACAACGCGTCCATGTCCGCTAATGTCATATTTTTCTGTGTTGTGCTTTCTGACATAACAACATACGGTACTATTGCTCACTGAGATTTCTCTGTTTTAATAAGAGCTTTTAAATGTCTATACCAATTAGATGCTTCATTATTTGTGTGCATGTCCGTGTGCCATTTTAAGCCTAAATGGTCAGGAGAAGGAGAAAGCAAAGAAAGACGCCATGGATCACTCTGTCAAACATGAAGTTGTGATTCCGCTTACTTCCCTGTTGGTCCCTTAGCCACAAGAAGAGGATACACAGGTCACCCACAAACCCAAAGAGGGGGTGCAGAGATAAACACATCATCGAATAATGACAGCAAAGCCTCAAGCCTAGGAGGGCATCAGAGAATCAATTGAGGTTTTCCTTTGGGTGTTTATTTCTTTTTATTTCTAGTTAAGTTGCCTAGGATAATTTTTTTGTAGCACTCTTGGAATATTTTTTGTTTAAAGTTTATTTCTTTTAATTTTCAGTTAAGGTGTCTTGGGTCATTGAATCTGAACCTAGGATCATAAAAAAGCTTACGACGTATCAGGTTTGTTTACGCTTTTTTTTAAAGTCTTTGTTAACGTAACAAATTTGTTCAGTAGACTTAAGCTGACTGACACTAACAATGTCACAAATGTTTCAAGTATGTCACAACGCATGAAAAAGAATAAAGGCAGTGAAAAATCTGTCACTGGACTCAGACAATCATCCATCCATCCATTTTCTGTACCACTTATCCTACACAGGGTCATGGGAAACCTGGAGCCTGTCCCAGAGAACTCGGGACACCCTGGACGGGGTGCCATCCCACTGCAGGGCACAATCGCACACCCATTCACACGCTACGGACAATTTAGAGATGCCAATCAGCCTACAACGCATGTCTTTGGACTGGGGAAGGAAACTGGAGTACCCGGAGAAAGCCTCCGAAGCACGGGGGAGAACATGCAAACCCCCAGCCCGGGAGGTGGGGGGCAAACCATGCTAACCACTAAGCTCCCTTCTTATCATCATTCGATACAGAATGACACATTTGAATGGTGCTTTTAAATCCTGATCGATGCGACATTCTAGCAACAACCGTCAACACTCTTCATTTTCAGAATTCTCAGCACACTTAACCCATAAAATATATATTTATTTATTCCAGGGATTTACCGTAAGAGGTCACCGACATACCGGGTGTTGCTTTTGGCAAGCGCACTGACCAATAGCAGATTTGTTGTGGACTGATATGAAGGTTGTGTGTGTTTTGTGTAAGACACCAGTCCTGTGTGGGTCACACCATGGAGCGAGCCACAATCAGATTAACTCTCTTGAGCTTCTTACTCATCTGTGTCATTTCTGCCCCAACCAAGAAGGTAAGGTCAAAGGTCATACTGTTGGTTTGAAAGTGTGCTTTTAAATGAAATTCTTAAGATTCAGTGATTATATGGAAAGCAGTCATTATAGCTTTACATCCTGGCACACTGTTCATGAAATAATCAAACGGTCCTTGGTAAAAGCTGCTCAGTGTTTTCTACCTATTTTAATCAAGCGGTCGATTCGATAGTATTTCTCTGGGCTTCAGAATTCTGATCTTCTAACAGAAGATTTCCTCCTGGAATCCATCATGGTCATTAAAATACCACTGAAATAATTCATATAAAATTTTGTCACAGCAGTTAAACACATACATGAGAATTAATGAAACTAAATATGTAATGATGTGTGCTAATGATGACATTTCCCATTTGATGGTTAACAATATATTAATTAAATTCGCATGGGAATGTAAGTCATAACAAACCACATTTGAAATATCCTGTTTTTGAGAGTATCTGACAAATGGCTTTTAGCTATTTAAAACATCATCAGTTTAGTGTACCACAAAAATGTACAGTTTAAAAGTATACCAAATTGACTATACCAGGCTCAAAAACTTCAAATTAGCTAATGATTTTAATGCCGTGCAACATTAAATATCATAATTTTTGATTAGTTTTGATCAATGTAAAAGTAGTAGTTAAGTAACTCTGAGGTTAAGGTCCACATTCATGGATTGGTTTGATTTGTGAGAGATAAAGAAATTGTGCTTGATGAGGTAAATCATTTATTCAACAGAAAGATCAATAAATGTGATATTCTTCTGTGGAAAAAGTAAGTACACCCTTGGCCTCAGAAGCTAGTAATGGCCCCTTTAGCAGAAATAACTTCTTGTAGGCATTTTGCATAATTGTCCACCAGTCTCTGACATCGGCTCGCTGGTCAACTCTTCCATGCAATATTCTTTCAGTTGCAAGATGTTTGAGGGTTTTCTTGCATGTGCTGCCTGTTTCAAATCCCCCCCACAACATAGCGTCAGATGGTCTGCTCTTGGGCTGAATTTGCCGGGACGGCCGGTCCTGGACAAATTGGCGGTCGTTTAAAATCTGCGCCACTTGTAGATGATTTTCCTTACAGTGGAATGATGTATTTCAAATAATTTGGAGATCTCTTTAAATCCCTTGCCAGACTCATAGGCATCCACAACCTTTTTTTCTGAAGGCCTTACAGAACTCTTTAGATCTTGGCATGTTGACACCACACACACCTCAATAGCAAAGGGAACACCTGACACTAGATATGAGGGGGATATAAATAACACAGGTTCCACCTGCACTCCCTAAGCAGGTTCTAATCACTGGCACCCGATCTTGAAACCCTGATTCTAATTTTATGGATTTGAATGTGTGATAAATGTAGGGGTGTACTTACTTTTTCCATGTGACTGATCTGTTTTGTTTTTTTTCCAGTTTGTACGGTTTGTCCATTCCTGGACACGTTGGCTGGCACCAAAATTGCTTAGTGGAAATTCTGAAATATATTATTAATTTTATTTTTTTTAATTGTGTGAAAGTATAAATGTAGCTAAAATTTGAATTTACACGTGAACATGATAGAGGGCTATTCAGGATTTATGGTTTATTGCAGCATGTAGGTTAAGACATTTACATTTTTGTCCTTGGAAAAAGGAGCCATTAACGTAAATGGCAGTTAAGTGGAATGGAAGTTGTCAATTAAAAAAGAAAGGACATGACTAATTTTATTTTGCTATCTGACCGTGTGGTACTGATACATTTATAGAAGGGATTTATTTATTTATAATCACACTATCCGGTGTTACCCAGATGAGGATGGGTTCCCTTTTGAGTCTGGTTCCTCTCAAGGTTTCTTCCTCATTTCATCTCAGGGAGTTTTTCCTCGCCACCGTCGCCGCTGGCTTGCCCATTGGGGATAAATTCATGAATTTAAAATCTATGTCCTGAATTTATATACTTCTGTAAAGCTGCTTTGGGACAATGTCCATTGTTAAAAGCGCCATACAAATAAACTGAACTTGAACTTGAACTTAATTTGATCATTAGAATTAAAACCATGATTTCACTGCTTTCCCCTCAACACAGTCAGGAGATATTGACATCTACAGCTTTCACATCAATTCTACAGTAATCAGCCGCTACGCCATCACAGTCATCACAAGCCGTGTGGCGAACCGGGTCAATGAGTCCAAAGAGGTTAATTTCGATGTCAAGATACCCAAGAACGCTTTCATCAGCAAATTCAGGATGTGAGTCAACACGAATAAGCTTTTACACACTCATTTACATTTTTACATTAACATTTGCTCATTAACATGACGAGATGTTGGATTTTTTAAAAAAATAAAAAATAAAATAAAAATAAAAACTTTTTAACTTTGAAAGAGAGAATGAAAAAGAAAGGCTGGTCAGGATACAGCACGGATAAATAAACATCACTGGCAAATTGCTGTGGTATAAAAGAAATGATCGACAAATTATCAACAAAAGAACAAGTACCAAAAACAAATCCACATCCACCCCCCATCCATCATGGAAGGCAGAAATAAGAGAAATAATATTAAAAAGCGTAGAAATATAAATAGACGTTATTGGAGGTTTAATACAGACCTTAATATCAGTCTTTTATAATTATATAGAATTTATATAGAATATAGAAATGATATAGAATTATCTAATATAACATTATTACTGATCGCAGCACCAACTTGCTTTACCTTTGAAAACAACACAACTGAAAAAGATTTGGAATTTGATGATCTTTTGATGATCATACTCATGAGGAGAGACTTAAAATTAAACAAGAGGACAGACTAATGCCCAAGATTTCAATTCAAAAGTCAGGGAGGAAACCAAGGTCCTTTTAGCAGGCTTTATTATTAGTCTTATGTGGAACATTATATACACCCCTAGTCATAACTATACAGTCATTTCTCAGGTTGTGATGACTCAAGACTAAGTGCCCATACACACACAAGCACACAAGCACACAAACACACACACACACACATACTGAACAATGGATTGATATATGCTGTATGGATTATAACCATGTCTCCTCAGGACCATAGAAGGAAAGACATATGATGGAGTTGTGAAACAGAAGGAAGAGGCACAGCAGCAGTACAGTGAGGCAGTATCCCGAGGAGAAAGTGCCGGGATTGTCGGGTACCACAGAAACACGACCGGCAAAAAATTATAAACTGATTATTGTCCTTCAGTGGGTATAAAAAGTCTACACACCCCTGTTAAATGTGCAGGATTTTGTAATGAAACAAAATAAACAATGATAAATCACATCAGATCTCCCCCCATTAATGTAATATTGCAACCAACAAAATTCAAGTGAAGACAAATAGAAATGTTTTAGAAAAAAAAAAAAAAGAAAAAAAAAAAAAACCTGGTTGCGTAAGTGTTCACACCCCTGAACTAATATTTTGCTAGTCTTTATTTGCCAATTTTACTCCACTCTTCTTGCAAAAAACAAACAAACAAACAAACAAAAGAATGCTCCAGATCTATCAAATTGCAAAGGGATCTCCTGAAGGTGGAAAAAGATCTGACACGATTTATCTTGATTTCATTTTTTCACATCACAGAAACAAAAACAAATTTAACGGAGATGTGTGGACATTTTTTTTTTTTTTTTTTTAAATATCCGCTGTATTTTACTGTAGCCAGATGACATAATCATATTATATTTCACATTATTCCAAAGCAGATTCATTTAAACAGAATCCCTACGTTTTATGTTATAAACTGACTTGAGGAACTAATGTAATGCTTAATTAGCTGTGACCTAGCATAGGACTTAATGCTCTGAATTCTTGTGGGCTTCAGCTCAGTAGGACGGACCCTGGAGGAGTTTAAAACCTCAGTGACGGTGGCGGCTCTCAGTAAGGTGACCTTTGAACTCACGTATGAGGAGCTGCTAAAGCGACAGCTTGGCAAATACGAGTTACGGATCAATGCCCAACCGATGCAGCCGGTGGCAGACTTCAAGGTATTCAGATACATTAATAGATTGAATTAAATGAATGCACAATGTCAGAAAGACATGCAATTCATCCAGGACAGATACACAATGTAAGCCGACCCTGAAATTCATCTGCTTAGTCTGAAGATACATCTTAGTGTACGAAAAAAAAAAAAAAAAAATTCATATTAATTTTGTGTCTCTGCTAGATTGATGTCTACATTAATGAGCCTCCAGGTATTTCCTTCCTGGAAGTAAACGGAGGTCTGAAAACTCAGGAGCTGTTCAGTGCTGTAATCAGTACTCTAGCCGAATCTACCAGAGAGGTGAGAATTGAACGTTATGCTTAAAGCAACGTCAAAGCCTCCGACTGATTGGTTAGTCAGTGTGTACTGGTTACACACAGCTAATTAAATTAATGTACCTACTCATTTGTATATGCAGGCATGGGTGAACTTTTACCCGACTCGCGAGCAGCAAACAAAGTGTGACGGTTGTGGAAAAAACGGACTAAACGGAGACCTGCTCATAGAGTATGATGTGAAGAGACCAAATCAAAATGGAGAACTGAAGGTACTTTATAGAACCATAATAATGTAGATCTAAGGACTTAGGTGGTTAAAAAATTGCCAGCTGTTTCCTGATAAAGGTTTCCTAGAAAGTTGATTAAGTACATTAAAGCCATAGATGCCCTTCCCGCTAATCATCAGAGAATCTACTTTGAGATCTGACACAACAAGAGAGTTCTCATAATTAAATCAGATCCTCATTGCCATTTTCCAGGCGTCAAACGGCTATTTCGTCCACTACTTTGCACCCACGGATATTCAGCAAATTCCAAAAAATGTGGTTTTTATCATCGACCGAAGTGGCTCTATGCATGGCAGGAAAATTGCTCAGGTAAACATGATCAAATCTGTTATTTGTTTTTCTATGTGAAGTCTCATTTTATGTGTGGTTTTTTTCTTTCACAGAAATAGCCATTAACATATGACTTGCTTGTCCTGTAAGCCGCATCACGACCATAAACAAACATTTCTAGCAGAATCTCTGATCTGAATATATAGTATCTGGAATCTTAGTGTAATCAGATCTGATATAATTAATGATGTCTGCCATTTTAGACTCGTACGGCAATGCTGAAGATTTTGGGAGATCTCGCTCAGGATGACTACTTTGGCCTGATAATCTTTGACTCTGAAGTAGATGTCTGGAAATCTGAACTCCTCCAAGCCACAGAAAGGAATGTGCAGCAGGCAAAGGACTTTGTGAAGAAGATTAGTGATCGAGGAGGTACAGTCATTTTCAGTACTGAACACAGTTTGACCTGAGTTTGAACCGGACACTTCTTGCCTGAATGGTGGGAATATAGCTGGCAGGGTTCTGAAAATACTTCTTATTTTTTTTTTTTTTTGGTAAAAATAAAAATTTTGAGATGCACTGTATTTTATTGAACTGTATAAAAATTTGGTGCTAGCCATTTTTATGGTTTACATTTTTACGACTTTTACTTTCAGTGGTTCTCAAAATAGTGTCCATGAACCAAAGTGCTGAAAATCACAACCCACCATTATTAAAGACGTGTTTATTACTGAGCTCTCAGAGTTACTAGCCTATTCACCTGGTCACTTACAGTCATGTCAAATGATACACAAAATTGACATTTTGTAGTAATTTTCACAAGTTAAATGAACAAAAAAACAGATCAGTCACATGGAAAAAGTAAGTACACCCCCACATTTATAACACCTCCAAACCATAAAATTAGAATCAGGTGTTCAAGATCGGGTGCCAGTGATTAGAACCTGTTTATTTAATATCTAATGTCAGGTGTCCCCTTCGCTATTGAGGTGTGTGCGGTGTCATCATGCCAAGATCTAAAGAGTTCTGTAAAGCCTTCAGAAAAAAAAGGTTGTGGATGCCTATGAGTCTGGCAAGGGATTTAAAGAGATCTCCAAATTATTTGAAATACATCATTCCACTGTAAGGAAAATCATCTACATAGTGGCGCAGATTTTAAACGACCGCCAATTTGTCCAGGACCGGCCGTCCTGGCAAATTCAGCCCAAGAGCGGACCGTCTGATGGAAAATCGGAGTCTCCAAGAACTCCAAAATTTCATCACAGGATCTGCTAGTGAGTCTTGCACCTGTTGGTGTCAAAGTGCATGCTTCTACAATCAGAAAGAGATTTCACAAATTTGACCTGCATGGGGGGCGTGCCAGGGAAAAGCCTTTGCAAGACTACAGTTTGCCAATGAATATATAGGCAAAGGCCAGGCCTTTCGGAATAATCATCATCATCATCATCATCATCATCATCATCATCATAAGAATAATAATAATCCCATTGAAATGTTGTGGGGGGATTTGATTTGGAACGAGTAGTACAGGCAAGAAAACCCTCAAACATCTTGCAACTGAAAGAATATTGCATGGAAGAGCGGTGAAAAATTCCAGCGAGCCGATGTCAGAGACTGGTGCACAATTATGCAAAACGCCTACAAGAAGTTATTTATGCTAAATAGGGCAATACTAGCTTCTGAGGCCAAGGGTGTACTTACTTTTTCCACAGGACAATATCACATCTGTCAATATTTCTGTTGAATAAATGAATGAAAAAGCTAATTTCCCTTGTGGTTTTGTTAAGTATGTCGACTTCATTAATAGGCACCGTTTCAAAGATGATCAAAAAAGCAAACCATTTCCATGGGGTGTACTTATTTTTTCACATTACTGTATATTAAATGGGTTTAATCCAAACATTAATAATGAAAAAAAAAACAAGTTAGGGCAACAAGTAGATAAGTTAAGAAATAAAATGCTGCAAAAAATAGGCAGAATTTTGACAATTTGAATAATGTTTCTAATATTTAAATAAAATAAATCTGTACAAAGGGGGTCCATGGGTGGGGTCTCTATATGCAAAAGTTTAAAGTTTACCCCTATTGTATATGATTCATTATTTTAGCAGGTTACTCATTTAAACGACTAAATATAGATTTTACAGATTTTTTTTAAAAAAGCTGCAGCAAACTGTAACACGGTTTGTGGGCTATGATCCAGTCTGGACTGCAGAGATAAAACTGTTGTTTATTAACTTACATATTTAATAACTTATAGCTGATTCATTATTGATCTTCCCCTCAGACACGGACATCAATGCCGCAGTGCTGAAGGGGGTAGATATGATCAAGCGATACCCCCGAGAGAGCTCTGCCTCCATTCTCATCCTGCTCACTGATGGACGACCCACTGCAGGTACTAAATGTCTAAATGTGGTTATCAGACTCAAAGCACTCACAGGAACTCTCGATCTCTTCTTCCAACTGTCAACAAACTACTCAAACCCCTGCAAAACAATTTATCTGCTTCCTTGAATTTGAAAGCAAAATCTATCATATTTACAACTTCCTAGTTGAATCTGGCTGAACTAATGGATCTCCATTACTCCCCTTTCCTCTCGCTTCATTACTACCAATACATCATTGTGCCTTTCTCTGCATCTTTGCATTTGACCTTGATTCCTCCTACATTGCTGAGATGATCACTGCTTCTAAGTCATCCACCTGCTCCCCTGATCCCCTGCCTTCCTCTTTAATTAAGGCTTGCTTACCTATTCTGACCCCGCATTTCACAATACTCTTTAAACAGTCTCTATCTCCAGGTCTTTTTCCCTCTGTCTACAAAACTCCAATCCTTAGAAAACCTGGCCTGGACCCGACCCATCTTAATAACTATCATCCCATTTCCAGTCTACCCTTCTTGTCTAAAGTCTAATTATATAACTGTTACACAACTAAGAGAACATTACTTTTTTTTATTTTATTTTACATTTTTTATTACATTTTATTTTCATTCCACAGCAAAAGTAATGACCAAGACCTTGAAGTTATGAGATTTATCAGACTATTCAAAAGAACCTTTTAATTCCAGTGTTTTGATACTGTGATGCATATTGTGTATCTTAAAGTTGTCCTCAAGTACGAACTGGTTTCCTACAGGTGAAACAAACACACAGAGAATTCAGACCAACATCAAAGAGGCCATTGGTGGTAAATTTCCACTTTACTGCCTGGGGTTTGGATTTGATGTAAACTTTGATTTCTTGGAGAAAATGGCGCTGGAAAATGATGGAGTCGCTCGCAGGATCTATGAGGACTCAGATGCTGACCTCCAGCTGCAGGTGGGATACAGTGTGCTAGTCATGTTCTGGTATGTTCTTTTAAACAGTGGTGGAGTGGCAGAGGTTCAGCACCATTTCACGCTTTCACGCCTAGGGTTTCTATGAGGAAGTGGCAACTCCGCTCTTAACTGATGTCCAACTGAACTATATCGGAGCGGCAAATGTCACCCAGACCAGTTTCAGGCGGTATTATAACGGCTCAGAGATCGTGGTGGCTGGGCAAATCACAGACAACGGCCTGGAGACTTTACAAACCGAGGTCATCGCTATCTCAGTAAGATCATCACTGCTCTAACAGTTCTGTCCTTCAATTCCAGTTTCCTGTAAATCTGTTGCTTATTAATCTTTCTGAATCAAATAGGCCAGAGGTAGAAAAACTGCAAATGCTACAGCCTTCCTGCTCAGATTCTGAGAATCCTGATTGTGCTGCTGAGATAATTTCTTCAAACTGAGTATCTGTTTGCAGGTTCTGTGATCAGAAATGAATGATTTGTATTTCTCTCTTCTCCACTTTTCACGTCTTTTATTACTCGCAGAAAAGCACGAACGTAACATATCAGGACTCCGTGTCGACTAAAGACGTCATTGATATTTTACCACAACATGAAAACTTCATCCAGAGACTGTGGGCTTATCTTACAGTGAAACAGCTCCTGGAGAAAGAGTGAGTGTTCACCCTGTTTAACGCTTTACATAAGGAGATAACACTCTGACTTTACAACGTGTTGTGATCTTTGCGTTTATGTGCATCAGAGTGGCACTCAGAGGGGATGAGAAAGAAGCAGCCAGGAAAAAAGCTCTGGATCTCTCTCTCAAATATGAATTCGTGACTCCACTCACGTCCATGGTGGTCACTAAGCCACAGGAAGAGGAGACACAGGTCGCCCACAAACCCGCAGAGGAGAAGCGGCCACGCAAAATTCATTATAGATTGAGAGACAGAAATAAATCACCTCCGTGTTGTAAGTGGAAGGGAGATGGCAGACAAGGAAATTCCAGTTGTGTTTTAGCATGTAATAGTGGGAAAGACCGTAGATGTGTACCATCCATGACAAGACAAGAGAGCAAACCAAAGCCAGCATTTTCAATCAGTCAGACAAATCTCCAGTTATGAACAAGTAGTCGAATTTTGCATGGCTCCAGACTGACATAACAGAAAATCGAAAGTATGAATCAGCAGCACAGCTATCTGTGCTCTCTTGCTGGGAGGGATGGCGTTACTCTCTCCTCGTCAATCAAATTGACACAAACCAAACATGGGCGTCTGTGAGCTCATGCAAAAGTGGGCAGTTCCACTAGTGATTTGGGGAAAGTTCATGTTCTACACCACCAGTGATATAAATAAATAAATATACTTGGGTATAACACCCAAGTGATCCAGAGGAATCTGTGAATAACTCCTATGTTAATGACACCCTAATAAAGTGTATTGCCCACATCCATTTGATGATTTCAGAACCCAACTGCAAAGAGATTTTTTTTTTTTTAATGCTTATACTATAGCAGGTTGTACACGTTTATACAAAAATGAAAGTACAAAAGCACAAAAAAGTTTAGTTTAGTTTGCCATTTTGTTAATTTAATGATTTTATACATGGCTCATTCAAGGTGGGTTTTCCAGACTTGGTGCCAGTCCACCAAGGTATGCACATCCACCACCCGTGCTGGATGAAGAAGGTATGTGTAAGCATCCATCTTACTGTGTACTGTACCAAATCTCCATTTGAAGGAGTGTACTAATTTCCATGTTTGATATTTCATGTTGAAGACACCAAGAACTTAGAGGGTAAGTCAATCACTTTTTTTTCTTTAATCTTTAATTTTTCTTCTACCTGTAATCAAGCCTTAATAAGGATTTCACAAAACAAATGTTCTAATCCTGCATTAAGACCAAACCTGGAAGATATAATGAACATATTATTATTGTATTATTGTGTTTTTAAGAAACATTTTAAATTTGGGTGACTTTAAAAATCCTTTCTGGGCAAGTTATCCTGAAGTGCACATTCATTATCCCCCAGTCTTTCAGGAGGACCTTCTATTGCTCAGGGTTTCTAACAAACCTTCAAATTCAGATATGGTGCTCTCACTAAACATCTGAGAATGGCTTAATATATACAGTTAGAAGAACATCTTTTTAAACTTAATTACAGTAATACGGCTAAGTCCATTCTATCACTATATACAGTATAAATTTGACCGTTATTAGTAGATACTTAGCTAAACGATTTAAACATGTCCACTACAGAGTAAACCATGAGACATTATTACAACTCCATTGACTGTCGCAGAAAAGGAATCGGCATAAAGTTATAAATGAGAAGATGTCAAGATGTTAAACTCTTGCTTAAAATGCAGCTACGGCAATAAATGTTAGGTATAAGCTAAATAAAATTTATTTACGATAAAATATGATTTCACAGAGTAATTGACAAAAACGTGATTTTATATTACAGTTAATCTTTAAAAAAGCTATTTATAAGCAGGATAATAAACAACCTGTACAATGAATTTCTGTTAGGGTCAGTGTTTGTGTTTTTATTTATTACAACACAGCGTTAAATATGACATGTCTATTTTATTTTCTATTACAGAGCTTCTATTACAGAGGTTCTTTTCAGGTATACTACCTGTTTCATTTGTCTGTTTTGATTGTGTGTGTGTGTGTGTGTGTGTGTGTGTGTGTGTGTGTGTGTGTGTGTGTGTGTGTGTGTGAGAATGTGTTTGAAAAAGCTACAAAATGGCAACTGAGTGTACTTCAATATTAAAAAAAACAAATAATATTTATTTATATCAGCACTTAAACTAACGCTGGACACAAATATAACCACTGATGACGAATTAACATGACCATTAATAATGGTGCAATGGACTATTTTTTATTTATTACTTGTAGAAATACCATGGAAAATATGTAAAACATGATTTAAAAAAAATAAATGGTTTAAACCATGACCTCAGCACATGTGAATCATGTGACTGAGAAATCCCGTTTGGAAAACTACGTTATGGTCCGAAGTGCTTGTTTGTGTTTACACGGGCCTCTTGTCAGTCATTTTAAAGACACGCCCCTGCACTGCACACCATCTCAGTCTGAAATCTACAAGCGTCGAGCGAAGCCAGATAAACCTCCTGCGAGGATGGTGTGTTACGAAACAAAAACTTAACATCATTAAACGCTGGAGTAATTTGATGATGGAGTAATTTATTACTGGTGAAGGAGATGAATCTGGATGCTGAATTAGTGTTATAGCACCTGGTCAGGTATGTAAATGCAATCTGTACGAAGCTTTGAACTGTTTCAAATAGCAAAACGAATCAAGCACTCATAAATCAGTATGAGCCAAATCTGACGTGTTTATAGTGTTAAAACTTGGCTCGGTCCAAGCATCTGAAAGGCCTATTGTGTAGCTTAAAATGCTTACAGTGCTAATACAGGAGCTTAACTGCTTAAAAAAACAGGACAGTGAAGGATTAGTTTGAATACAGTTTGCAGGAGTGTAGTGATTTTTTATCTTTTTTATTTCATGCTCGTTTCACAGAAGACCGCGGATTCTATTCGGATAAGTCAATCTCTTTTCCCTTTATGTTCTACACATTAATGTCACATTAACATCGCTTGGATGTTATAAGTTGCACTGAGTAAATACGGCTGGATAAAACAAAGACTTGTCCGTCTTCATTTCAGGCTGTAAAGCAACAAAATGTGATTATTTTAAAGGGGGGGGGGGGTGATTCTTTTCTATACCCCACTGTATACTATATTTCGTTTTATAATATGCATACTGCAACTAAATTTGTGCGTTTTTACTATTTGAAATTCATGTATATTTGGTGTATGCTGTGGTAAATAACTGTCCATAAAATCTGTACATTACATAATTAACTATGCAGCTGTTTCAAGTTTCTAACAAAGCTTCATATTAAAATACTGTGCGTTCGCTAAAGGTCTGAGAATGTCAGAGTGACTTTTCAGTACCAAAAACCTCTTATATATTAAAACTAAACTGAATTACTACAATAATAAAGTTGATTTCATGCCTTTTTATTCAACAGTGGCGCGTCGACCATCACGACCCAAGGCAACACTTATCAGCAAACCTAAAATAGCTCCCACCACTCCCCCTACAGGTACTATTAGAGCTTTCAGAAAATCTGCATTTATCGCATCTTACACTTCATCAGTGTGAACGAATACATCATTCTTTACTCATTCTCTCTCTCACAGTGAGTGATGTGAGGTTCTTAATCTCTGCACAGCCAAAACCGATCTGTTATGACGCACCTGTAGGCCACAAACTCCTCCTCCTTTGGGACAACTCATCAGGTGGGCAGTTTAATAAGGCCTTCTTCCTTCACTAACTTAGAATTATTTGTTTGACCTCACAGAAAATTTAGCAGTGAGGGACCAGGTCTTTTTAAAAAATACAGTAAAGAGCAGTAAACAGTAGTAAATTAAACAAAGCCAATATTTGGTGTGACAAAAAAAAATATAAATAGTAGTCTCCGGTACAATGTGTGCAGTTTTATAAGGAAATGCGCTGGTAAGTTTTATTGAGCATCAGTTCTTCTGGACACTTTGACTTTCGCACTCGCTTCTTATTTTTGCAGCGAAACCCAGCAGCCTTCATTGTGTTTACTGTCTGAAAAGTGTCTCTTACGTAACACGCTGCTTTCTTTAATGACATACAAACATTTTTTCTGTAAAATTTAATTTTGTGCTAGAAAACTCATGTTTTGGTTTTTTGTACCGACTTGATAATGTAGACGTCATAAAATAAAAAATCTATAGCAAAGTTTGTACTAAAAAAAATTAAAATGATAAATTATGTATCAGTCCATAACACTAAGGGGCAGGGACAAAAAGCTCTGAAGGGGTAGTATAACAGTCTCTCTCTCTCTCTCTCTCTCTCCCTCTATAGACTTCTCGATGAATGGCCAACTCTCAGAAAAAGGCTTCCGGCTAATTTCTCTCCATTACAAAACGGAAAAGCTTCTCATGAGCCGTGATGAAAGTGTCTACTCTAAGGGAGAGAACAGTGTGAAGTTTGTATGGGGGCAGCCGGAACCCAGCCAGCACGAGTCAGACAGGTAAGAACAAAAACGTATCTATTGTGGCCCGTCTGAAGTTGGAATCTAAAAACCAGTATGAAAATACACACAAAAACAATGAAATATGGATTAGACGACAGGAGCCTCAGGATAAGTGAAGTGGTCATTAATCAGCAAATGCAATACGCCTGCCGGGGGACCTCACGAGGCGACGTTGCAACTTGTAATTCCCCGTCTACAACTGGTCAAAGACACAGAAAATGCCCCCTCAACTTGAAATTTCAACTCGTCGACTTGGGGTAGTCTTCTCAACTACCAGTTCCTTCTCCATTTATGGAGTGCCGTCAAATCAGCATGGCCGTTCACACTGCTGAACAGCTTAAAGTTCCCCTTCCCTACTTTTAAATTAGTTTATAGAATTACTTGCTTTAGATCAGTTGATATACAGACACAGTACTTGGTCAAATCTATAACACTGACCGTACTAATTGCTTGAAAAGGTAATCCTCGACATTAGAGTTACAACTAATGTTAGCCAGCTAGCTTGTTGCTAATGCTACTCGCATAAGTTCCTTATTATTCTTCCGTGTCTTATAATTTTGCTAGATATTATTGTTATTACAGTACTGCTCGTGATTATGCACTTCCCAACTATTCTATCATCATTATTTGGTACTCGGGTACATTTGTCATCTATATCTAAATAGCTAAGCAACTTGGCAATGCCTTTACTTTGCCCCTTTTCGGTAACACGATCCGAACATTATTCCACAGGCCAGGTCCTGGGGACAGGGCTTTGTGAACATTGGCATGAATGGGGGCGGGCTCAGTGAGTAAAAACATCATTCAAATGTCGAACCCACCGACTCAACCATTAGAGACCTAAGTGTGAAATAACAGACTTACCATACCCCTTTTAACACGGCCATTGTCAGATTACACTGTAGACAATAAACTTGATGACTTTTATTAAAGACGGAAAAATGATTGGCTTTTACTTTTTGCCTGTGAAACAACCACTACCAGCAGAGTGCACTCAAAGATGTCTTTCATAAGTCAGGTTCCCGGAATTGTTTCACTACGACTGGAAGCCTTTGCCGATTTGCCAGACCTCACCGAGTGCTGGACACGGCATACTCAACAAACTGATCATTTTGTCTTTCCACAGCGTGTCAATATTTCTAAGGAGCAATGAATTAGACGTCACCATGGGAGACGTGCGTGTTGTTTTCCTCCTTCATAAGAAAGCTGGGGATGTTTTTCTGTGGCCTGTTGTTCATCAACCACCAAAAAATGCTAACATCCAAGGCATTCTGGGTAAGAGACTCCACAAAAAAATCAGCCTTAAACTCACAAGATTTTCCCATTGATAGAAAAATAAGAATCTGGTTTTTCAATTGAGCTCAGCGAGCATCCATGTCGGTGATCGGTTTTGATTATTATGCCTCCGCCACTGTTTGAGGGAGAAATTATGTTTTCAGGAGGTTTTCAGCTGTCCGAGATTCTCGTTAGCGCGATATCTCAAGAACAAGCGCTTGAATGTTTGTGGGATTTACATATGAACAGATGAACTGATCCAAACAGGTTCAAGGTCACAGAAAGGTCAAATGTCTGCAGTTGTATTTCTTAACTAGCTTCCTTCACATTTGAAGTATATTTTAAGGGGTATTTTTGGCATACAAATTAATAACAAGAAGGAGTAAGACTTGGCGGCGGAGGCGTCCCTGTTCGACTTGTGTTTCGAATAGTTGGGATGGTATATTTGAATGGTATACTTAAAATAATTATATGTCTAGTAGAAGCAAAACAAGCAGCACTGACAGGATTTTATATTTGATATTCAAGGAAAAACTGATCTTCAGTATGAAGAGCTTCCGGGCTCAAAGATCAAAATTAAGGATCTGGAAGTTGAGGCGTCCCGGTAAGGAAACAGAACGAATTGAATCTATCATGTGTAATTTGTAACACTTTTATGAACGCTCTTAAAATGACATTAATTATATGACATGCTTTCTTTTAATCGCTCATTATAGGAGCTCTGCCATTGACTACAGATTTCCTGCGGCCCCTAGTGTGGAATGTTGGCTTGTACCATTCCGGTCTGCCCTGCAGGGGGAGCTTTCTGACTTCACTGTCTCACAGCTGTAGATTTCAATGCTAAATATGTCATATCTTTTTCTTTCTCCAAACGCTGTCTTATTGCTGTTCTGATGGGACACAATTAATGATAATCTGAGAACTCAGCATTCACTCAAATGTAGTAGAAAACAGAAACATGGATATAAACAAAAACATTGTTGCTAGACTTGTTTATAAATGCAAAATATACCTTTCTCAAAGTATATCTTATTATTATTTTTTTTTTTTTAGCTGGGTACTGGTTCATTGCTAAATTGCCATCACGTCTGAATGCAATAAAATTCTTGTCCCAATTTCAAAACTGGGGAGTTCTCTGGATATTAATGGCTTTTATATAAACAAGCACAACTGCAGAAGTGAAGTCGAGGAGATTTCAATGGTCAGTCTATCTGTATACTTAACTACTGTTGGAAACTCAGTGAAGACCAGGAGACTCAGCAGGATTCTGAGAACATGCTGTTTCACGCTGCAGTCGTCGAGTTTAAACAAGGGATTGCAGTTTTATATACGTTTTACGGGGCAGTCCTTAGAGGTGGAGACAAAAGCACTCAGTTGAGAACCTTAAACAAAGTATGCAAAGGACGTACGCAGTTATAGGAACCCGCCCCGGACTCTAATCCAATCAGCATAACTATACCACGCAGACACTTTATTATCATAGAGATGAGGAAATGTCCACACCTCAGGTATTGATGATCATGAACAATGGCCACCGATTCAAAGAATGGGGCAGAGGCACCAAGAGCCATCACAGACAAGAGGCTTACAATAAAGAGAACAGGAACTGTCAGGAACCTCCTACTAGAAACTTTGCTTAACATAATCATTCAGCTGATGCTATTTTTGCATGACTACTAAACAAAATACACATACAGGGAAACAGTGACTCTTAAATTTGTATCCCTACAATACCATGAAATGTTTTGTCCATCACATTGGTGCAACACACTACAACAATACAAGAATATGACACAGGAACTACATATGCTACAAAACCCCAACAATGTGAGACCAGAACCAAATATATAATGCTGGTGTCCCAGACCAAATAGGAAAACAGCTGCCTGTGTCATTTTCTATGGTCCCCTATAAAAGTTAGTAAACACAGCAGGAGGGTGGGGCGTTTTTTTTAGGCCAGAGGTGTGGTGTTGCGGTTCTGCTGTGATGTTCACACCAAGGAACATGCAGTGTGCATGCAATAATTCAGCAATAATTTCAGCAATGGGTAATTGACTCTTCCCACCCAAGCGTAAGCTGAAAAGAACAGACTGGGTGGAGCCAGCATTGCAGTGACCAATGGCAATGACCGGTGAGTCTGAATGGTTTATTGAAAAGCTAATGTGCGTTTGCAGGACCTGAATGCTATATGGGACACCATGGAGCGAACCACAATTGTACTAACTGTCTTTGGATTCTTACTTCTCTGTGTCACCTCAGCCCCGACCGAGCAGGTAAAGTCAGAGGGTTTTCCATGAGTCATCTGCTTTTTTTTATTAAATTATTTTTTATAGTGGAAGTCTATAAGCTTAAATCAACGATTAATGATAGAAAGTTGCCGTTATAACAAAGCACAAGTTTGAAAACTTATAGTGCCTAACTTAATTGTGCTTTTGGGCAAATATACGCATAACGGTTACACAATTCAAGATTTTATTCCTTTATTTTCTGACTAAAGCACCGAACTAGAATGTGTTTTCTTTAAATGTTGGTTTTGAGAATCTCTATGAAATAAGTAATTAATAGAAACACCTCATTAAAATATATAGCAAACTACATTCTATTCTTTTTTTAATGTAACACTGGTTTCTGTTATTAAAAATGCATTAAAATAGATCATCCTGAAACTGTCAGAACATTTGACGTTTTAAAAAAAAATCAAATAGTAATAATGAGCTTGAAATGAATGTACAAATAGTTGAGCAACTTTAGGGTGAAGGTCCAGTCGCGCTTTGTTGAAGGTTACATTTGTTTGAGTTGTTCTGTAGGTTTTGGAGAAGTTACCGCAATGGACAGAGTTTTTACCTCAACAAAGGCAAAAATATACACTATAATACTTGTGTGACTATAAAATGCACAACAGATCAGGCGTGGAGGGGGAAAAAAAAGTGAATTTACACCTGAATATAATTTTTGCAGTGAAAGATCTTACCCGTGCTGGACGTGTTATAGAAAATGAAAACTATTTAAAAAATTTTTTAAAAAAGGCCAAATCACGCTGTTTTTCCCCTCAACACAGCAACGAGATGTTGACATCTACAGTTTCCACATCAACTCTACAGTAACCAGCCGCTACGCCATCACAGTCATCACAAGCCGTGTGGCGAACCGGCTCAATGAGTCCAAAGGAGTTCATTTCGAGGTCAAGATACCAAAAAATGCTTTCATCAGCAAATTCAAGATGTAAGTCAAAGGTGTAATTTCGAAAAAAGTGACCTAAGCTGTACCGAATAAATCATTACAGAATAATTTTCTTAAAATTTGGTTCAGTAATCTAGCAAAGGATAGTATCAGTGAGATTGTCTGGTTCCGTGTGTATTAAACAGATGAGCAATCACAAAACATTAATCAGATAAAGTTACCAAAAGGTAAATACAAGCTCATCTTCAAACACTAAATCCACTGGCAGACATAAACATACCAAGACCAGACTCTAATCTAATATCGAATATGCACACAAAGGACTTCATGTTAGCAGTAGATATATATATAAAAAAAGAAAAGTCTACACACCCCTGTAAAACCGACAGGTTTTTGTGATGTTTAAAAAACAACATAAATCATGTCAGATCATTTTCCACTTTTAATGTGATACAGCAACCAACACGATTCAAGTGAAATACAAATAGAAAAAAAAATGAAAAGGAAACTTGGTTGAATAAGTGTGCACACCCTTTTATAATGGGGCATATGACTGTGCTCAGAATGAAGCACTCGCTCATGTTCAATTAACAACATATTCAAACTAATTATCATACAGCTGTCATCAGTGAAGTCATTCTGATTAACCCCAGATGAAGATCGGCTGTTTCTTTATGGTTTTCATGACATTATGTTAGTTTCATCCGATGGCTGAAGCCATGGTCTGTGAAGAGCTTACAAAGCATGTGCAGGATCTCATTGGTGAAAGATATCGATCAGGAGAGGGGTACAAAATAATTTCCAACACATTAGATGTACCACTGAACTCCACGAAGGCCATCAACGAGTGGAGAAAATGGGGCACCATAGTAACATTACCGAGAACATGACGTCCCTCCAGAATTGACAAAAGGGCAAGAAAACATATCAGGAGTCTTGCCAAGAGACCTATGGCGAATTTAAAGGAGCTGTGGGAATATCAGCCAAGCACTGGTCACTCCCTGTATGTGACAACAATCGCTCATATTCTTTACATGTCTGGGCTATGAGGTAGTGTGGCTATAAAAAAAATTCGTAAAACGTGGCAAAATGTGTTATGATCTGATGAGACCAAGGTACAACTTTATGGGCATACCTCTAAAAGATATCTCTGGTTTATAAATAAGACAGCTTATCACCCAAAGAGCACCATACCCATGGTGAAGTATGGTAGTGGTACCAGCATAATATGGGGCTTCTTCTCTTCAGATGGATCTCTGCCAAGATAAAGGGAATCATGGATAGTTCCAAATACCAATCTATTTTGGCACAAATGAATGGCATCAAGAGATCAAGAAGATCAATGTTTTAGTCCTGATCGAAATCCTATCAAAAATCCTGAAGACTTGAAGAAGGCTGTGCGCAAGAGAGCATCTCGCCGTTTGATCGATCCCGAGCATTTTTATAAGGAAGAGCGGAATAAAATTGCCAGATGCAAACTGGAAAGACAGTTTAACAATATTTACTCTGAAGCTCTCTGGCAGGAAATCTGCAGGACCAGACGTCGTATCATCAAGAACAATGCAACACAATATAGCCAACCGGCCCCTGTTTTCCCCACCATATTCGACTGTTCCTTGGAAACATGCACAGATCCTAACTGCTCTAAGACAGCAATAATTGTTCCACTTCCCAAAAAAAAAAAAGATAACCTCTCCAGCCTCAGTGATTACCGCCCAGTGGTTCTTACATTGGTGATCATGAAATCATTTGAGCATCTGGTGTTATGATTTTTGAAAAGAGCACTCTCTCAAAACTGCTGAGATGTCTATCAATTTCCACAGAGGCCAACCATGACACCCATCTCTGTCTATCAACAGCACCACTTTGAGCACTGTTGAATGTTTCAAATTTCTGCCCCCACCATTACAAACACCCTTAACTGGGAAGAGAACATAACATGCCTTGTCAAGAAGGTACAACAAATGATGTTCCTTCTGAGGCTTATAATGGTTCAGTTTTTACAGAGCCATCCTTGAGAGTATCCTTACATCCACCATTACCGTGTGATTTCCCTCCTCCACATCTCAGTCCAAGAAACTCTTATAAAGAGTAATCCATACTACTGAGATCACTGGATGCCTGCTCACTCCCATCAAAGAATTATTCAACACCAGAACTCCTATTCTTTCATAACTTGATATACGTTACCTCCTACAGCCTGTGCTGCTCCAAACACTTAAAATCAGAACAGCTGAAATATGCCCAAACCAGCAAGCAATACTATCTTTTCCTGCGCAGATGTGCGTCTCACTCTGAGTTGTTTCAGTTCGCAGAAATGCATCTCGAGCCTTTGAAGTTTGTGTGTGCTCTGAATGCGTGCCAATGCATAAGGAGTTGTCCTTATACATTCAATCTGTCGGATTGATCCGTTGTGATTCCGCTCTATGTGAAGGGCAATGGAGTGCGTTTGAGTGCAATCTGCATAGGTTTCATGCATAGGATACGCTTCCTGCCGCAGTCCACTCGGCTTGAAGTCGAAAGCGGCTGTTTCACTTTGTGATGGTTCCTTGGGTGATATGTATCTGGTGTTACATCCCTCCAGTTACTGTGAAAGTACAATAATAATAGGGCACCCACTATTTGTGGATGCTGTGTTCTCTTGTTCTGAGGCTGTGAAAACAGGAGGGAGCACTAAACTGGATATACTGAGTTGGATATACTGCTCATTGGGGCACACTAGCTCAGTTTACCCCTATAATAAACAGTATCCAGGGCAGGGCATTCCTATTTTTCGCAAAATTTGGATAGTCAGAGACCTCACGATCTGAAAGGTGCACAAACTGCAGGAAGTTCTGAGTGAACTAGCACAGCTCGTAAATAAAAGCCACGAACCAGGAGAGGGCAAGCTCCGTAATGGCATGCTCATACACCACAACTCTCAAATCATGTACTCTTGTTTGATCTAAATTATAAAGTAAAGGCTTTCGTAGTAAAGTACAAACTTGGCAAACAATCCACAAATTGGTACACAAAGAGTTACACATTTAACTGAAGAACACAGTGCAGACTTATGCAGTGTGGCAAAATTTCGCAGAATAACAGAGGAACAGCCTGAGGCAAAGTGTTCACAGAAAGCAGGTGAACTGAAGTAAAAACTTCGACCTCTGGTGGTCAGGTGGGGAACTGTGAGTAGCCGGTGTGGCATGCAAATTTTGTTCCCGTACAGGTCACAGTAACGTTAATGATAATCTTGTTGAATTTAGGCCTAACATTAAGTTACAATGCAGGACTCCTAAATTTTGGTTTAACTGTATGAAATAACATTGAACCCTTACACAATAAAATATGCCTAAAAACCTTCTCATCAGGACCATAGAGGGAAAGACGTACGATGGAGTTGTGAAGCAGAAAGAAGAGGCGCAGCAACAGTACAGTCAAGCAGTGTCTCGAGGAGAAAGTGCCGGGATTGTCAGGTACCACAGAAATAGAAAAAAATAACCGACTACACAGCTGTATTATTCCAGCCAATGAGATAATATGGTTTATATTACACATTATTTCAAGGTAGATTTAATTATTAAATTAATTCAAGTCTAACCGGCTTAACGAATTTGCATAAACTCTAATTACCATACGACTAGCATAAGCTACTAACGTATTGATGATGCTTGCTATGGGCTTCAGCTCAGTAGGACGGACCCTGGAGGAGTTTAAAACCTCAGTGACGGTGGCGGCTCTCAGTAAGGTGACCTTTGAACTCACCTATGAAGAGCTGCTAAAGCGACGCCTTGGCAAATACGAGTTACGAATCAATGCCCAACCGACGCAGCCTGTGTCAGATTTCAAGGTGATGTAAGACCTAAAGGATGAAGAATAACTCTATCTTGTTCCAAATTATTTTTAAGGATTTATTGCTAGTTTAACAAGCGATAGATACAATGTCTATAGGAAAAATACCCAACAATGTTACCTTCGTTAGATTTGTTTCAAATACAGTCAATCCGACACATAGAAAAAACAAAAAAACAATTAAATTGTAGTCTGTCTAAGAATTTCATATTTAGGTTGTGTCTCTATTAGATTGATGTCTATATTAATGAGCATCCAGGTATTTCCTTCCTGGAGATAAAAGGAGGGCTGAATACTCAGGAACTGTACAATGCTGTAACCAGTACTCTGGGCGCGTCTACCAAAGAGGTGAGAATTAAATGTTACTGTTGTGCTTTAGTGAACCACTTAAATCAACTTCAAACCCTCTGTCATTTGGATTAATTAATTGATATTATTACATACTGAATTCTGATGGTAACACAGCTAATTAAATTAATGTACCTACTCATTCGTACGAGCAGGCATGGGTGAACTTTTACCCGACTCGCAAGCAACAGACAAAGTGTGACGGTTGTGGAAAAAACGGACTAAACGGAGACCTGATCATAGAGTATGATGTGAAGAGACCAAAGCAAAATGGAGAACTGAAGGTACTTTATAGAAACCTAATAGCATATGTGTCAGTTGTTTCCTAAGTACAGTAAAGCCATAGATGCCCTTCCCACTAATCATCCGAGTTTCTTATTTGAGTTCTGAAACAACAAGAGAGTTCTCATAATTAAATCAGATCCTCATTGCCATTTTCCAGGCGTCAAACGGCTATTTCGTCCACTACTTTGCACCCACGGATATTCAGCAAATTCCAAAAAATGTGGTTTTTATCATCGACCGAAGTGGCTCTATGCATGGCAAGAAAATGGCTCAGGTAAACATGATCAAGTGTTATGTACTATGGTATATCTGAATATATCTGGCAGCTCAAATAAAGATTCCTATATAGAATGTATATAGGTACAGTAATTAGATTTAATACAATTAAGCTATAATGAGTTCATGTTAGTGAGTGTGTACATGTGTATACGCAGAAGCACACACATGCAGCTGAAATTACTGCTGATGTCTGCCATTTTAGACTCGTACGGCAATGTTGAAGATTTTGGGAGATCTCGCTCAGGATGACTACTTTGGCCTGATAATCTTTGACTCTGCAGTAGATGTCTGGAAATCTGAACTCCTCCAAGCCAAAGAGAAGAATCTAAACCAAGCAAAGGACTTTGTGAGGGGCATTAGTGATCGAGGAGGTACAGTCATTTTCAGTATCGAACACAGTGTGGCCTAAGTGTTAGTAAATACAACCGGCTACAGTTATTAGCTTTCTTGGCTGAATGGTGGGAATATAGCTGACAGGGATTTGAAAGTAAAATGTCTTACAGAACTAAAGTAAAACAAAAGGTGCTCATACAGCGTCAGTGGCTAAGGAACTTCTACGTTTTTTTAAAAAAAAAAAGTTTTTTCCGGGTTTCTATAAAAATGCATTGGATTTTATTTAATTGTATTAAAAAAATATATATGGATTACATTTTTAACATTCAGTGGTTATCAAAGTTGGATATGTAAAAGCATAGAAATAGCAATGGTGGAAATCACAACTCATCATTATTATATATTTATTATTGAGCTTTCATATTCACTAGCCTGGTTTTACAAGCCTAGGGTTACATGTAAGGGTAACAAGAAGATAAATTAAGAAATAAAAGCCTCCGATAAATATCCTGTGTGTTTTTGTACACATTTTGAATAACGTGTCTAATATTTGAATCGTTAATCAAATAAATCTGTACTGAGGAGGCCCATGTAATTTAATTTTTCATTTTTTTTACAGCTAAATTAAGCAGGGTTATCATATAACTCGTTTAAATTACTACGTATATTTGTATTTTGCAGATTAAAAAAAAAAAAAAACTCTCCAACCGCAGTAAACTTGTAGCACATGGGGAAATGTGGGCTATGATCCAGTCTGGTCTGCAGAGACAAAAACTGCTGTTTATTAAAATATACTGTATACTGTATTTAATAACTTATAACTGACTCATTACCGATCTTCCCCTCAGCCACGGACATCAATGCCGCGGTGCTGAAGGGGGTCGAAATGATCAATAGATACCCCCGAGAGGGCTCTGCTTCCATCCTCATCCTGCTCACTGATGGAGACCCCACTTCAGGTACTAGATGTTTAAATTGTGTTGGCCTGTTATTAAACCTGCCATCATTTATTCTAAAAGCTTCTAAAAGCAAAGCCTCTGTCTGAAGTATTGGAGATTGAGCCTTTGTGTTACACCAGACCACCAGAGCACTTTCACTGTAAACAAGACAACAGTTTAGTTTCAAGTCGTGAAAAACAGTTCAGGCAGTGGGTGTTTATTTTTTTTAAATATTGCACTTGTAAGAACAGTTTTAACAGGGATTCATTTTAACTTCTAAAGTAAATATGTACAGACAGGGGCATATTTTTAACATCTGTTTTACTGCCACATTTCGTTTGGAGCTGATGGACAAGGGGGTTGATTTTTAATTTAATCATGGCCAATTCCCACACATCAGGCAGCTCTCCCCTCACACACCACAGCTACCAACCAGGGAGGGGTCGAAGGCTATCACGTGTTTCCTCTGAGGCACGTGAAGCCAGCCGACCACATCTGCTGCTCATGCAACGTCAGGGGGCAGTGTAGAGAGAGTACGCGAACTCGCAATCTCTGGATGATAGGGCGAACGCTTGATGTTGCACCACTCGAGAGCCACCACGCACTTTTCTATACATTATGGATAATGTCAGGCGTTAGTGATTTGATCACTACATAACTATCTCTCACAGTACCTAGGGAACATATCATTTTTTCAACGCGTTTTATTTTCCGTTCAATTTTCCATTAAATTGATTTTTTTTTTTTTTTTTTATAAACATGGAATAAAATGTCTTGAAACTTACAGTTTCTTGTAATATCGTTCCACTTTGTTCTTGAAGTTGGCTTTACATTTTTCCATATTTTAAGTCAATGTTTTGGTCTAAATTACCATACAACTTAAACGCCATGTAAATAAAATATTTATAACATTAGTACAAATAGTGAGACAGTCTTAATTCCATTGCTTTGATATTGTGAAGTATACTGTAAATCACAAAGATGTCTTCAAGCAGCATGACATCTTTGAATGCATTTATTTACTCCATTAGTAACTTATTTGATTATTGATTGACTGTTTTCTACAGGTGAAACAAACACACAGAGAATTCAGGCAAATGTCAAAGAGGCCATTGGTGGTAAATTTCCACTTTACTGCCTGGGGTTTGGATTTGATGTAAACTTTGATTTCTTGGAGAAAATGGCGCTGGAAAATGACGGACTCGCTCGCAGGATCTATGAGGACTCAGATGCTGACCTCCAGCTGCAGGTGGGATACAGTGTGCTAGTCATTTTCAGGTAAATCCAGTTACACGCTGATTGTTTGGCAAAGGTTCAACACCATTTCACGCTTTCACGCCTAGGGTTTCTATGAGGAAGTGGCAACTCCGCTCTTAACTGATGTCCAACTGAACTATATCGGAGCGGCAAATGTCACCCAGACCAGTTTCAGGCGGTATTATAACGGCTCAGAGATCGTGGTGGCTGGGCAAATCACAGACAACGGCCTGGAGACTTTACAAACCGAGGTCATCGCCATCTCAGTAAGATCATCACTGCTCTAACAGTTCTGTCCTTCAATTCCAGTTTCCTGTAAATCTGTTGCTTGTTAATTTGAATTAAAAAAAAAAAAAAAAAGAAAAACTACAGATGTTGTAGCCTTCCCCAGCCCGATTCTGAGAATCCCGAGTGTCCTGCTGAGTCAAACTGAGTCATCATCTGTATAAGCAGAGGATCTCTGTTTCTTCGTATTTCCCACTTATATTTGCAGAAAAGCACGAACGTAACATATCAGGACTCAGTTTCGACAAAAGACGTCATTGATATTTTACCACAACATGAAAACTTCATCCAGAGACTGTGGGCTTATCTTACAGTGAAACAGCTCCTGGAGAAAGAGTGAGTGTTCACCCTGTTTAACGCTTTACATAAGGAGATAACACTCTGACTTTACAACGTGTTGTGATCTTTGCGTTTATGTGCATCAGAGTGGCACTCAGAGGGGATGAGAAAGAAGCAGCCAGGAAAAAAGCTCTGGATCTCTCTCTCAAATATGAATTCGTGACTCCACTCACGTCCATGGTGGTCACTAAGCCACAGGAAGAGGAGACACAGGTCGCCCACAAACCCAAAGAAAGGGCGGAGCCACCCATACATCAGTACAGTGTGGGCCAGCTGCCTCAACTGGGTAAGTGGAGGGGAAATGGTAGACAAGGAAATTTCAATTACATTTTAGCATGCGGAGAAAACTATGAACAACTAGTAAAATTTTGTGTGGCTCCCAGTGGCACAACAGATAACTGTCCTTTCTCACTGGGTGGGAGTGATGGTGTTACTCCCTCCAACAACCAACTAATCCATAAAAGTCTGTGACTAACTCCTATAGCAGGTATAGAAAAGAATCACCCCCCTTTAAAATAATCACATTTTGTTGCTTTTCAGCCTGAAATGAAGATGGACACAGTTTTTGTTTTATCCAGCTGTATTTACTCAGTGCAACTTATAACATCCAAGTGAAAGATATAACACCAACATGTCAGAAAAAATAAATAAATAAAAAACAGAATCACTGAGTTGGAAAAAGGATCACCCCCTTGTTTTAATTTGCCTTAATTTTTTAATTACAGCCTTTAGTGTGTTGGGATATGTCTCTACTAACTTTGTACATCTAGACTTTGCAATATTTGCCCACTCTTCTTTGCAGAACTGCTCAAGTTCAGTTAAATTTGATGGTGACCGTTTGTGGACTGCAGTCTTCAAGGCATTCCACAGATTTTCAATGGGGTTTAAGTCTGGGCTCTGACTAGGCCATGCAAGGACATTCACCTTTTTCTCCTTCAACCACTGTGTGGTCAGTTTTGCTGTGTGCTTTGGGTCATTGTCATGTTGGAAGGTAAACCTTCTTCCCATTGACAACTTTCTGGCAGAGGGCAGCGGATTTTCCTCAAGAATTTGACGGTATTTTGCCCCATCCATTTTCCTTCTATCCTGACAAGTGCTCCAGTCCCTGCTGCAGAGAAACACCCCCATAACAGGATATTACCACCTCCATGCTTTACTGTAGGAATGGTGTTATTTGGATAGTGAGCTGTATTGGATTTCCGCCAGACATATCGTTTGGTGTTGAGGCCAAATAATTCAATTTTAGTCTCATCTGACCAGAACACCTTTTTCCATGTGGCCTCAGAATCTTCAAGGTGCGTTTTGGCAAAGCTCAGTCGTGGGTGGCTTTTTTCTCGCAGCCCTCCCATACAAGCCACATTTGTGGAGAATTTGTGATATTGTTGTCACATGCACACAATGACCACTCTTCATAAATTCCTGCAACTGCTTCAGAGTTGCTGTAGGCCTCTTGGTAGCCTCTCTGACCAGTTTCCTCCTGGCTCTTTCATCCAGTTTGAAGCGACATCCTGATCCAGGGAGCGTCTGTGTTGTACCAAATACCTTCCACTTCTTAATAATAGACTTCACTGTGCTTCTAGGCATTGATAAGGCCTTTGAATTTTTTTTTTTGTATCCATCTCCTGACTTGTGCCTGTCCACAACTTTATCCCGGAGATCTTTTGACAGTGCCTTGCCACCCATAGTTAATTGTTTGCTTCAGTTGCACTACAAAATGCTCCAGGAAAGCTCTTTTCATGCTGAGCTAATCAAAATGACCACAGCCGATCACAGTTGAAAGTCAAATGGCTTTGTGTGCCACTGAGAAGGTGATTAGCTACACCTTATTGAGTTTACAAGTCATTTTTAGGAGGGGGTGATCCTTTTTCCAACTCAGTGATTCTGTTTTTTTATTTTTTCTGACATGTTGGTGTTATATCTTTCACTTGGATGTTTCACTGAGTAAATACAGCTATAAAAAACAAAAACTGTGTCCGTCTTCATTTCAGGCTGAAAAACAACAAAATGTGATTATTTTAAAGGGGGGTGATTCTTTTCTATACCCACTGAATGTTGATGACACCTTAATAAAGCATATTACCTGCAATGAATTGACGATGAAAAATAAATATTTGTACCATAACAGGTTATAGAAAAGCCAGGGCTCCAGATTAACGTTTTTAAAGAACCATCTCAGAACTGTCCCGAAGCTTTGTGTCATCCATCCCAAACTGAAAACTGACTGTCCTAAATATTGCATTTCTTTTGTTTACAATAGTGTTAGATTTATTTCTCAGTTTAGTTTCTTATACTGCTACAACATCAGCAATCAGCTGTGTTTGGATTATTCTGATGATATATTTCATATAATTATGACTAAATAAGCACAAGCATTGGTAAGAACATCACAATTACACATACAGCAATAAGTACACTAAGTATTATCTGAAAATTCAGGTTCTGAACACCCAATGCAAATATTCTCAAAAGAGGGAATAGAGTGATAAAGAAAAAACAATCCAGGCTGTAGATTACTTTAATATGCTACAATAATTTTAATTTTAGCATGTTTATGGTTTAACACACACACTCAACGTATACGAATAGCCCGCTCCTTTCTCTCAACTTTTGAACACGATGTTACTGCTGTGTAATCGCCGCACCACGGTTGCCATCTATTTTTTCAAAGGAAAGGACCTAAGGCATGCTTAGACTAATTTGCATATTAATTTCCTCATTGTGATCATTAGTATAATAAATTATAAAATTGTGTACATGAAGAGGAAAGATTTTCAATTACAATATAATAAACTAGAATAGAATAGAGTTTTATCAGAATAGAAAATCATTTATTTCTAAAATAATTTATTCCTTGTAGAAAGAAGTCATCTTTGGTCACAGCACCACAAACTAAATTTTACGCATTTGCAAAATACTCCACTTTCTATCAAGAACGCAGACAAAAATAAGCAGTGACGGGGGGTGGGGGGGGGGTGGTAGTCGGGAAAGGTGAGTAGTCATGAAGGAAACAGTTACTTGTTTTTATTATGATCTGAGACCAAGGTAGAACTTTTTGGGCATAATTTTAAAAATGTCTGGTGCAAAAACAAGACAGCTTGTCACCCAAAAGAGACCATAGCCGTGACGAAGCATGGTGGTGGCTGCACCATACCACGGGGCTTCTTCTCGTTAGCTGGGACTGGGGATCTGGCCAAGATCGAGGGAATCGTGGATAACTCCAAATACCATTCTATGAAATCTAGAGAATGTTCTTCTTTAACACAATCTAACTTTCATTAACCTGTTACTTTACATATTGTGCAGGCATTAATGCCTAAAATTCCATTAAATGCCATTAAAGCGTAAACGCCTTTTACATCATCATATACACTGTATTTACCATTTTTATGGGATGGTGTTAGTCTGGAGCCTTGTGAAGCAAAAATGGAACAAAAAGAAAGAAAAATGTGCTTGCTCATTTATCAATTTAAAGCAAAATTAAAGATTTTCAATGACTTATCCAAGGTGCTGCTGGGGTTCCCATGGGTCCTTTAGGTCCACCAGGTCCATCAGATCATGAAGTTTTCTTCGATTTTCCTGGTATGTGTAAACATGCCACTTATCAATCTTATGTGAAAAGATCATTTTTACTAATTTATAATTCCATTTGGAGAAGTGTACTGATTTTTTTTTTCTTGTTTTATTTCATGTTTGTTTGTTGTTTTTTTTATTTCAGAAACAGATTACAGTGATTATTCAAGTAAGTCAATTATGATCTACACACTAAAGCAGTGATGTTAAAGATACAAACAGTACCTTTAATCAAGGATTTGACAAAACAACTTTTCCAACCCTGAATTTCAAAACAGTTTTTAACACATCCTTCTAAAAAATGTTCACCTTACGATGCCTTCTGGGCAAGTTTTGCTAAAGTGCATAGTCAGTATCACCTGGTCCTTTGTGAGGACTATCTCTCGTTCTATCGCTCAAGGATGGGTTTCTGGGACCATTGTGATGAGACATTTCTGTTTTGTGGGTTTAATGAAAATCAGAATGTTCAAGTCAGCATAATATTGTCCCAAATACAGCTCAAGTGTAAACAATAAAATGCTGAACAATGGTTCAATCAATTAATACTTACCTCATCACATTCACTACTTTACATATTCTATAGGTGTGTTTGTCTGAAAGTGGCTTCCGTTAAAAATCTACACAAAACAGCTCAGGACAGAAACAGATATAAAACACTTTATATGTGTAACATAATGTTTATGTACAGTGGGGGGGAAAAAAGTATGTGATCCCCTGCTGATTTTGTACGTTTGCCCACTGACAAAGAAATGATCAGTCTATGATTTTAATGGTAGGTGTATTTTAACAGTGAGAGACAGAATAACAACAAAAAAATCCAGGAAAACGCATTTCAAAAAAGTTATAAATTGATTTGCATTTTAATGAGGGAAATAAGTATTTGACTCCTTTGACTTAGTACTTGGTGGCAAAACCCTTGTTGACAATCACAGAGGTCAGAGGTTTCTTGTAGTTGCCCACCAGGTTTGCACACATCTCAGGAGGGATTTTGTCCCACTCCTCTTTGCAGATCCTCTCCAAGTCATTAAGGTCATTTTCAATGCCCTGGCTGAGGGAAGGAGGTTCTCACCCAAGATTTGACGGTACATGGCCCCGTCCATCGTCCCTTTGATGCGGTGCAGTTGTCCTGTCCCCTTAGCAGAAAAACACCCCCAAAGCATAATGTTCCCACCTCCATGTTTGACGGTGGGGATGGTGTTATGACTTGGGGTCATAGGCAGCATTCCTCCTCCTTCAAACACGGCGAGTTGAGTTGATGCCAAAGAGATCTGACCACACCTGACCACAACACTTTCACCCAGTTCTCCTCTGAATCATTCAGGCAAACTTCAGACAGGCCTGTACATGTGCTTTCTTGAGCAGGGGGACCTTGCGGGCACTGCAGGATTTCAGTCCTTCACGGCGTAGTGTGTTACCAATTGTTTTCTTGGTGACTATGGTCCCAGCTGCCTTGAGATCATTAACAAGATCCTCCCGTGTAGTTCTGGGCTGATTCCTCACCGTTCTCATGATCATTGAAACTCCACGAGGTGAGATCTTGCATGGAGCCCCAGACCGAGGGAGACTGACAGTTTCTTCCATTTGCGAATAATCGCACCAACTGTTGTCACCTTCTCACCAAGCTGCTTGGCGATGGTCTTGTAGCCCATTCCAGCCTTGTGTAGGTCTACAATCTTGTCCCTGACATCCTTGGACAGCTCTTTGGTCTTGGCCATGGTGGAGAGTTTGATTGATTGATTGCTTCTGAGGACAGGTGTCTTTTATACAGGTAACAAACTGAGATTAGGAGCACTCCCTTTAAGAGAGTGCTCCTAATCTCAGCTCATTACCTGTGTAAAAGACACCTGGGAGCCAGAAATCTTGCTGATTGATAGGGGATCAAATACTTATTTCCCTCATTAAAATGCAAATCAATTTATAACTTTTTTGAAATGTGTTTTTCTGGATGTTTTTGTTGTTATTCTGTCTCTCACTGTTAAAATACACCTACCATTAAAATTATAGACTGATCATTTCTTTGTCAGTGGGCAAACGTACAAAATCAGCAGGGGATCAAATACTTTTTCCCCCCCCACTGTATATAAACACATATAATGTATGTTACACATATAAACTGCAGACTAAAAGTTTGCACACTAATTTAATTATTTTGAAGGCATCTTTGCTCTATAGCATTTCTCTGTGTGTGCCTAAAAATTTTATCAGTAATACCCTACTCGTGATTTTGTTAAGCTTTTACGTGTCTCGAAAAAGGCGGTTGCTAACAAGTGGCTAAATGGGACTACAGAGGTTGTCAGGGACGTTAAACTCAAACTTTCCAACTTGTAGATTTATCTATTTATATTATTGTTATCCAATTATAGCATTGTTTAAATAAAGATTGAAAGAGTTGCTGGAAGCTTGCAGAATGCGAACGTGGGGTAGTTCATTTATAGCCCAACTTTAGTTTTTGGGTTTTTGTTTTTTTTGTTGTTTGTTTTTTTTACTTCTGGCGATTGTATTTAGGCTTCAAAATTAATAAAAGTTGTGTTCATTTGTGAAGATTTTGTTGATGAACAAAACATGTAAGAATCAAAAACTAATTTTCAGCAGTAATCCAAAAGCCAGTGTAAAAATCTTATTGGCTTTTTGTCGAGGGAACCAGGCTGGTCCGGGTTGGCCTACAGAAATATATCATCCATGCGGGTCATGATGCCAAAGATGGCAACGTGCATGTAACACCAGTCCCATTCACAAGGCACAAGATTTTCTTGGGATGAAATTAGGTCCTGAGTAAAAAAAAAAACGTTTTTTATGTCAAAATCACAAGAAAAGTAAGTCGAGATCACGAGAAAACAACTTTTATGTCGAGATCACAAAGAACGAACAAAGAAAAGACTTAATAATGCATGGCCGCTTAATAATTAATAACTTCAAAATCAGTCTTTCTTTATTCTGTGCGTGTGTGTGAGTCCTCTTTTAGAATATGCAGGCATGTATAGTAATACCCATGTAGGTACAATGCATCCGAAGGTAAGGGTGCACTTTTAATTAAGTACTTTTACAGCGCCTGGAAGGATGTAACAGGAGCATACTTCGAACTATCAAAAGGAACATGTCCGCCTTTGTTATCTCCCTCAGGCTGATCACTTTTTTGGCTCCAGCATTCTTTTAAACATGAAATCACTTGCACGAAATCATCTTTGCATGTGATGTATCTCTGTGCTTTCTAACAAGGTCAATCAGACGATGATCTCCATTATGTCCAAGAAAAATAAGATCCAAACTTGTAACTTTATTCCTTTTAACCTTACACTTCCGAACCTGTTTCGTCATTACAAATATTTTTAGTATTTTCTATAGCTGGTCGCCCACAGCGTGTGGTGATGTTGGAGTATTTCACTCCCTATTGTTCCCCTTGTTTCACTTATCAGGAGGTGTGGCCTTGTATCTCATATAGATATTCATTTGCATGAGCTCATTTTGACTTGTTTAAAAATTAAAATTGTAAACTGAAAAGAGAATGTTCTATGAGACTGATCACTCAGTGAGCCTGATCTAATGAGACTGATCACTCAATGAGCCTGATCTAATGAGACTGATCACTCAATGAGCCTGATCTAATGAGACTGATCACTCAATGAGCCTGATCTAATGAGACCGATTACTTTATGAGACTGATTAATCAAATTTACAGTGAACTATATTGCTGGTATGTACCTTGCATTTCCAGTGCTTCCTGTATAAACAGACCCATTTCCCCTACACCTATGATATGTTAGCTATAACACAGTTCTCATTTATGCTCAGCTGGTTTCATTTGCTGCATGTTCAGTATGTAAGAATTAAAGAAGCGACAAAGCAGTGGTACGATACAAACTGAATGAATAATTTCTGTTTATAATTTTTTCTAAAAAAAAAAAAAAAAATCTTTCTCCTCTTTCCACTGTGTGTTTTGAAGGTTATGATATACAGCCACAATATACTGCTCCTCCAAAGCGCAGTTCAGGTACGTATATTAATATATATGGTATGCTTTAAGCTGTGTGTTAAATGAGGGTCTGTAGTGGGTTATGCAGTATGTGTATAATATTGGCTCTGTAGTAAAAAATAAATAAATAAATAAATAAACAAGTTTAAAGAAATTAATCCATGTCCTTAACAGAAAATTTTATGGAAAAAGATGAAAACCTTTGTTTTATGCCACTTTATATTTCGTATTATTTCAATGCATGTCTTTTTTGCCTGTTGCATGTCATTAGCACTGCTAAGTGGTGCATTTCTCGATTCATCACTACAAGAAACCATGGCAAGATTCGTCACACAAACTGAAACACATCCCACCTCCCCCCGTTCAGGTCCAATCAGAGCTTTCAGAAAATCTGCATTTATTGCATCGTACTCACATTCCATCAGTACGCAGTGTGTCATCGTTCGTTACACATTTTTTCTCTCTCAGTGAGTGGCGTGAGGTTCTTAATCTCTGCTCAGCCGAAACAGATCTGTTATGACACACCCGTGGGTCAGAAACTCCGCCTCCTTCTGGACAACTCATCAGGTGGGCTATTTAAAGGTTTCAAAAGGTTTTATTTGTCATACAGTTATACAGGATACAATGGCAGTGAAAAGCTGAGTGGTTGACACTGGGACGGTTCAAGTTAAGCAAGAATAAATAAGAATAATAGGAGGTTGATAAAAAATAAAGTAACTTAAAATGTAATAATATGAAGATATAACATTTTTTTAAAAATACAATAAAATGTGCTAATAGAGAAGTCAGCAATGACAGAACGGGGAAGAGTTGAATACTCTGCAATGGGCAAATTATAGTAGTGTGCAATGAGAATAGTGCAAAGTTGAGAGGATAGGTGTGTGTAGGTGGCAGGTAGACAGTCTAACGTTCAGGTGCACTAAAGTGGCACAGAAAAGTACACAGGAAAAATCATGCTTACTGCCAATAACCTGATGAGCCGCTACTGTAAAAAGAGATATGCCTCCAGGGGTGGGCCAAATATGGTTCCCCAGACCATTTAACTGGACATCACAAAATTGTGACTAGTTGACCATTGTCCTGGAAGTGATGAACTATAAAATTAAAATGAGGGCATATCCAAAGCTTTTTAAACATTTTTTTTAGATATACCATGGTACTGGTGTCCATAACCAGTATAAGGGACAACAGCAATGTGATCTCAGGGGCATTTTCGGGGATAGTGTACAACATTTCTTCTGGTCTCTCTCTCTCTCTGTCTCCAGACATCTCTATAAACGGCCAACTCTCAGATAAAGGCTTCGAGCTAGTTGCTATTCATTACAAAACAGCGAAGCTTTTCGTGAGCCCTGCCGTAAGTGTCTACACTGATGGAGGGAACAGGGTGAAGTTTGTATGGGGGCAACCGGCGCCCAGCAGGCACGAGGCAGACAGGTAAGAACAAAACTTAAATGTCCTGGCTTGTAAGTTGTAATGTCAAAAGCAATATGAAACAACACACAAAAGAAATGAAATATCCTAGAGTGCCATGGACGTGTTGCGCACAGACACCACCTGCTGCAACAGCATGCCCGATAATCAGCACAGGCACTGATAGTCTACCACAGGATTGTGGGAATTGGGAGCCGTAATCAACCACTAGTAGCAGAGTGGACTCAAAGAGGGCTTTGAAAAATAACGTACTCTGAAATCAGTTCCCCAATGGTGGAAAAATTATTTTAGTACATTCGGCCTTTGCTCAAGAGGTGCTCCAGCCGATTGCATAGTTTGCCTAAACAGAGTCACTGGCAAAGATACAGCCCTGTGAAGGCTGGAGTAGAGACTATAACACAGAGGCAAGACACTTGTGTTGTTTTGCCCTTCAATAGTGTACATATTTTAAATCCCTGTGAAGCACCATTAAAACGCCACCGAGCTCTGGACATGGCATACTCAACTAACTGATCATTTTCTCTTTCCACAGCGTGTCAATATTTCTAAGAACCAATGAATTAGACGTCACCATGGGAGACGTGCGTGTTGTTTTCCTCCTTCATAAGAAGGCTGGGGATGTTTTTCTGTGGCCTGTTGTTCATCAACAACCGAAAAATGCTAACATCCAAGGCATTCTGGGTAAGAGACTCCACAAAAGCAAAGTCAGGTTTAAACTCAAAAGTTTCACTTTTGAATGTTTCTATGGATTGGTGTTGAAATCAAGGTTGGTAAAGTAGTGCAAAATTTTCCTTTGTCATTCAAAACACAGACTCCCACTCATGTCCAACAGTGACAATTGTGAGCTAGTTAACTGGCTGATTGCAGGGATGAATACCTGTTTGGAAATGCAGGATCACATTGGAACCAAATTGCATTATCACGCATAGTCACAGAGCTTGTTTTTTTAATGAGGTTAAAGGTGTAAAGATGTTCACAGCCCAACATAGTGGTTTATTTGAGTAAACAAAATAATTATCTGTCAAGTAGAAGCAAAATATCAGCACTGACAGTACTGGGTTCTCAGGATTTTATATTTGATATTCAAGGAACAACTGATCTTCAGTATCAGGCGCTCCAAGGATCAAAGCTCAAAATCAAGGACCAGGAAGTTGAGACATCCCAGTAAGGAAATGGAACGATTTTAATGTAGCACGTATTAATTCGTTACACTTTTATGGACGCCCATACAAATACATGTTTCTGTTTCATTATAGGAGCTCTGCCATCGACTACAGATTTCCTGCGGCCCCTAGTGTGGAATGTTGGCTTGTACCATTCCGGTCTGCCCTGCAGGGAGAGCTTTCTGACTTCACTGTCTCACAGCTGTAGAGTTCAGTGCTAAATATGTAAATCTTGTTTTCAGCTGAATGCTGGTTCATTGCTAAATCACCATTGAGTCTAAGTACAATAAAATTCTTGTCCCAAATGCAACACCGCAGAGTTCTCTGTATCTTTACTGTAAAGTTCCAAGTGAACAAACACAACTACATTGTCGATCTGTATTAGAGGTCGACCGATAGTTTTTAAAATTGATACTCAATGAAAACATAACACTCTAAGTAAAACAATGATGAACCATGACTGTACCATGAAAATGTACTGTACTATTTTAATGAAATACGATGCACTCCACTAATATCGGCACCCTCGGTAAATATGAGCAAAGAAGGCTGTGAAAAACTGTCTTTATTGTTTAACCTTTTGATCTTTTGTTTAAAAAAACATCACAAAAATATTCTGTTCTCATGGATATCAAACAATTGCAAACAAAACACAGGTTTATTCAAAAAAAATATATGTTTGTTAAATATGTGTGCAACAATTATTGGCACCCTTTTAGTCAATACTTTGTGCTACCTCCCTTTGCCAAGATAACAGCTCTGAGTCTTCTCCTATAATGCCTGATGAGGTTGGAGAATTCATGGCAAGGGATCTGAGACAATTCCTCCATACAGAATCTCTCCAGAGCCTTCAAATTTCGAGGTGGACTCTCCCCCCCCACCCCCCCAGTTCACCCCACAGGTCTTCTATGGGTTTCAAGTCAGGGGACTGGGATGGTCATGACAGGACCTTGATTTTGTGGTCAGTAAACCATTTTTGTGTTCCTTTTGATGTATGTTTTGGATAATTGTCCTGCTGGAAGATCCAACCACGGCCCATTTGAAGCTTTCTGGCAGACGCAGTCAAGTTTTCATTTAATATCTGTTGATATTTGATAGAGTCTATGATGCCATGAATCCTAACAAAATGTCCAGGTCCTCTGGCAGAAAAACGTTAAAGAGCCACCACCATATTTAACCGTGGGCATGAGGTACTTTTCCATATGGCTACCTCTCTATGTGCTCCAAAACCCCCTCTGGTGTTTATTGCCAAATAGCTCTATTTTGGTTTCATCTGACCATAGAACCCGATCCCATTTGAAGTTCCAGTAGTGTCTGAAGGCAAACTGAAGATGCTTGAGTTTGTTTTTGGATGAGAGTAGAGGCTTTTTTTCTTGAAACCCTTCCAAACAACTTGTGGTGATGTAGGTGACTTCGGATTGTAGTTTTGGTGACTTTCTGACCCCAAGACGCAACTAACTTCTGCAATTCTCCAGCTGTGATCCTTGGAGATTTTTTGGCCACTCGAACCATCCTCTTCACAGTGCGTTGAGACAATATAGACACGCGTCCAATTCCAGGTTGATTCATAACATTTCCAGTTGACTGGAACTTCTTAATTATTGCCCTGATGGTAGAAATGGGCATTTTCAATGCTTGTGCTATTTTCTTATAGCCACTTCCCATTTTGTGAAGCTCAACAACCTTTTGCTGCACATCACAGCTATATTCCTTGGTCTTACCCATTGTTATGAATGATTAAGGGAATTTGGCCTATGTGTTACCTCATATTTATACCCCTGTCACCAAGTCATGGTTGAACAATTTCCTGTTCCTAGTCACCCAGGTGTACTAAAACCAATGTAAAATATCAGTGGGAATATACTTCAAATATATTTTTCTCATATGAATTCATAAGGGTGCCAATAATTGTTGAACACCTATATTTAACATTTTTTTTTTTTGGATAAACCTGCGTTTTGTTCGCAATTGTTTGGTATCCATGAGAGCGGAGTATTTTTGTGAATTTTTTTAACAAAAGATCAAAAGTGTTAGAGAACCCCTCGCACTTGGAGTCGCTCGCGAAGCAAACGACTCACTTCCCCATTCCACGCTCCGCGCTGCTACGGAGAACAGCGCACTCCCCATTCCCAAAACCGCTGGACTGATTCATTCATGGACTCGTTATGTTTACCTTTGCCATGTGCTTCTGTTTTTGTTCACGTCATGTCTCCGCCTCCTTTTGTTCATTGGTTCTCTGTGTTTTGGTTTACGTCATGTCTCTGCCCCTGTTTGTTCACTGGTTTTCCTTTCATTGTGTGATCATGAGTTTCAGGTGTTTTGTGTTAGTCCTTGTTTATTCTGTTTATTTAAACCGCTTCCCGTTTCCACTTCTTCGCGGAATATTAGAGTTTGTTTCGGCATGTGCTGTACGCCTGCTACCTTCTCGCGCTCTCTCGCCCTTAGACCATTGACCATAGCTCATAACGAATAGATCATAGTTCTTTGTTGATAGACCTTAGCCTCGTGTAGTGTGTTTGCTTTCTTTAGTTTTGTTTTCACGTTTCTTATTATTTTGGATTACTGCCCTGCTCTTTTGTGTATTATTGTTCTCCTCATTTCGGATTATTCTTGTTCCTGTTCCCTGTGGATTATTGTTTGTTTTTTTGGACCCTGCCTGTTCTTTTGTGTTTCCCCTTTTTCCCTTAATAAATGAACTGTTTCCCCTGCACTTGCATCCTGCCTCCCTCCGAGTTACATAACAAAAAGGTTAAACAATAAAGACAATTTTTCACAGCCAAGGGTGCCAATATTAGTGGAGGGCGCTGTAAATATATAAATATTAATATATATATATATTAACTCTTAATAAATATTTAAGTAAATATACACATCCAAACTGAACCAAAACATAACACTCCAAATAACTCCCTTTCGTTGTCGATATTTTACATATTTTGCCAATAATTTGTGTACTTAAATACCATGAAATGTTGTTTATCCACCCCCCTTGTGCAACACACAACAATACAGGAGCATGACACCAGAACTACATACAGTGCAAAACCCTGTGTAGACAAATATACACTGTAAAATCCCTAGTGTTGAATTAACACCCACAGTGTTCATTTGTGTACAATTGGACTATATAAACACTGTAGGGTGTAAATTCATCACTCGGGGTGTTAAATCAACACTGTGTACTGACAAATATAAAAAGCATGTCAAAAATTTTTTTTAAAATACCAAATATTTTGTGCAAGGAATACATTTTAAGCATGGATGGTCATTTTTCAAGGCTGGCGGCCTTAAATTAAATGAGTATTTAATTAGTTAAAAATTCTTTGATGGAAGGGATGATGTCATGATCTGTTTACACTGTAGGATTTTGTGACACTTGTGACTGGAGGTGCTGTGTTGCAGTTCAAAGTAACGTCTGATTCTAGGGTCATGCCAAGGAAGTCACTGGGGCACTAAAAAAAGGAGACGCTAAAAAAAATCAGCAATAATTCACTGGAGATTAAACTCTTCAAAACGAGGATCTTGATATGACAGTGCCAAAACACAGTACAAAGCGTTTAGCCCTGAAAACAAACATCTGTCGAAATACAAAAAAGACAAGCTTGTGATCACGAACGCAAGAAAAGGACTCCAAAGCCGAGCAGATAGTTTACACGCACAAAAATATGAAAAATATGACACCAGTGTAGTTCATTAAAGGTTCCTCAGTTCCAAAGGCTTGGGCTGCCACCTCGCACAAGAGGTTTCAAACAGTACGTTGGCCACACTAGCGTAACGTGACAAGGACAGACACGGCAGTGTTTGAGGTGTTATTACAACTTGTAAATTACCACTTACAAGGAATGTGCCAGAAGCAGTGACCAATGGCAGTGACCAATAGTACGGTCTGCATGGTTCATTTCAAAGCTAATCTGCGTTTGTAAGACCTGAGGCCTATATAGGTCACAATGGAGAGAGCCACGTTATTACTAACTATATTTGTACTTCTGTCACCTCAGCCTCAAACAAGAAGGTAATGACAGAATTTTCAGTGGACCATTATCCCTTTTTATTAGATAATTTTCTTTTACACTGGACGTCCATAAACAAAATCATTCATCAATGCTAGAAGCAGCTGTTACAGCAAAATAAAACCTTTATTATTTACAAAATTATCCAATGATTCTTCATTAAAGCATTTCACTGGTTGTTGCCGACTCTGAATGGGTGAACATTTCATCGTTACTTCGGTTACAATCATCATAAAATGAAGCTTGAATGGCTACTAAGCTCCCAAATGCCTTTTAGTTTTCAGGGTCATCGATACTGAAGAAATGAAGTACCTTCACAATAGTTTTAGTGAAGCTTTATTAGGAGAGTTAGTCAAGCTAAAGATGAACTAAATAGCTTTTTAGCTATTATTCTTATATTCTGTATTGTCTTAAGCACCTAAATGATTTAGAATTTGTTTGCACTTGGCCATAAATAGAAACTTTATACTTTTATTCTTTTAACTGTCACATGGGTTTCTGTTCTTTAACTGTCTACATCATAATTAAACTTTCCGAAGATCTTACCTTTATTTAAATTCACAGTACAACAAATAATAATTAAAACAAGACTATAGACAATACTACAGGGAGCCTAATATCAATGTCCAACTTGTTGAGCAACTTTGGGGTGAAGGTCCGCTCACACTTTGTTGGGGTTTAGACTCGTTTGAGTTGTTCTGTTTGCTTTGGAGAGATTACTGGAATGGACCCAGTGATTACCTCAACAAAGTCAAAAATAAACAGTATAATACTTGTGTGACTATAAAAAACAAGTAAACAAAAAAAAAAAAACCAAACATATAAAACACATCTTGTTTCCTGTGTTAGATTTGTTCTTTTTTAATCTCCCGGTATTTTTTCACTTATCCTTGCTGAACATGCTCTAGAAAGCTAAACTATAGAAAGGCCCAATCATGCTGATTTTATTCCTCAATGCGACAACAAGATGTTGACATCTACAGCTTCCACATCAACCCGAGACCATCACCGTCATCCCAAACCATGTGGCTAACCAGCTCAAGTCCACAGAGGTTCATTTCCAGATCAAGATACCATCAGCAAATTCAAGATATAAATAAATATTAATAATGACACACACACACACACACACACACACACACACACACACACACACGTTTATGTTGTAGCAATCTGTCAATTGTGATTACAAAGCTCTGAAAAAGTAGTTTATTAATAAAGTAATAAACACGTATACAAAATGCACTCAGTGGTTTTCTATTCCCCTCAGTAGAGTAAATTGAATAAACTGAAGGAACTGAACGAGGTCTTTACTTGACGCATCCGGATGTGAACTGGCCTTTAGTATTAAACAAATGTATCATGTAATTGTGGGTACTCTTAAAACGACACGTTTTTGTTTCATTCCGGGTGCTCTGCCATTGACCCCAGACTTCCTGCTGCCCCTACCGTAGAATGTTTGCTTGTCCCATTCCACCCTGCCCTGCAGGAGGAGCTTTCTGACATCAGTGTCTGACATTCACAGCTGTAGAGTTACTATTGAAATAACCTAAGAGTCAAAACAGTGAAAATCCATGCTTTTCTAAGTGTATCTTATTCTTAGTCAGATGCTGGATCATTGCTGAACAGATACTATTGGTTCAGTCCATCTCAAGTGGTCCAGAAATTGTAAATCTGGTTGCTTGACCATTTTTAATTTTCCTAATTTTTTATTACCTCCATGTATAGGCTTTGCACAACCACCATTTTTGAAAAGTTCATTTTACTTATTTTAACCACGACGGCCATCTATGCGTCATGGCAAACAACAAATTTTGGTTATACAACTCTTTACATAAACCTCAATGTCTCGGCTCAGGATGGACCTCGCATTCTGAAACAAAAAAAACTGATCTCTAGAGCACATTACAAGGTACGTGGACATTCCCGTTCCTTAAACTTCCAAACTTAGAAGTCCAAGTGTGACGCTCAAGATTGCTCACAGTTCCACATTTAGGATCAATTTATAATGGGAAGGGTTCGAGTCTCAGATTTTTTAGGGGGTACCTAGGTAAGTACAGTGTGCATGCACAACATTTCAGGTTTGAGACATCCCTTATTATTATTATTATTATTATTATTTTTAATGTGGGTGAGTAATCATCTTATCTCGTAAAAGATGACCCTACTCTGAAGACCCGTGAGTTGTCTATGAATGTTGAGACACAAAGGGGGAACAACCACGGGCTGTGTTAACTGAGAATCTCCCGTCATTTACCAGATTTTAAAAGCAGTGACGGAAAAACTTTAAAGCCATCTGTCATTTTGATGGATATACAATAAGGCATTCAGTCAGTTTAGTACAGAACGTCAAAACACCATGGAACTGCACACTTCGGTTTGTACAAACGAGGAAGCGTGTGTAGTAGCGTTTCAAAACTTCAGCTCAGGTACTGAACAACGGAAACAAATGCAGCTCGTGAGCATCCTTAAATGCACAGAAAACACACGCAAACACCTGTACTTAAGCTTACACTCATTTCCCACTGATGTGTTCAAGAGAAAGAAATGGTTTTGTGCTATTCACGTCCACGGGGGTGAGCGTTTTAAGAGGCAGAACACATCTGTAGCCGGTATTTCAAAGAAACAATGCGCCATAAACACCTTCTCACTCTGAATGGAGCGATCGAACACCTGAAATACACTCAACTGCTTGTACTGTGTCTACTTTTAAACTGTAAATAATGTACATGCTGGAGATAAAGTTTTTGTCTAGCACAAAGACTGCTAGTTTAGTACTGCGGATTACTCACAGATAACTTATGTAACTGATATCACTCAAATACACAAAACATTTTATAATATACGCCAACACACGTTTGCTTAACATTAAACAGATAATGAGATGTACCAGCGATGCTTCTCCTAGGCTCAACGGGACAGGATGTAAAAGAGTCGGATCAAATCATCATGGAAAAATACAGCTTCTCATCAGACAGTGAGCTACAAAATGGCTGAACATGAACTATGACTTTAAGTGACATGACCTGAAAAAAGAAGAAGCCGTGAGTAGATGAACAAACTATTCGGTTTTGTTTTGTTGTTGTTGTTGTTGTTTTTTTTACCATGAGGAGGTGCTGAAAAGAAAACACATTTAAAGAAGACGTGACAAGAACTGCACTTTTCATAATGGCGGATAATGATTTACTGTAAAGCAACCTCTTGGAACAGCCATCCCATAACATCCACCATCACGTCCAAATGCAGAAAGATTCTTGTCGTAACCTTAATACAGAATAGCTCTCTGGCTATTTTTTTTTTACACCTTTTACTGTACGGTTTTACTCTGGTCAGTGAACACAATTGCAGAAGTGAATTCGGGGAACTTTCTATTCTTCGTCTTTCTGTGTACTTGAATACAGTTCAGATTGAATAAATGTTCTCCATGACCCCGGTGCAAAACAAAACAGACCAAAACGGAAGTATGAAACAGGAACTTCAAAAGGCGGGGGGGGGGGGGGGGGAACATGGCTGACATTTTGGCTCTGATCTGTGTTATTGTTTCATCGTACCCAGGACGTTATTGGAGTCTGTCTCTGAATCTTCATTATCACTTGAAGAAGCATGTAAATGCGCGGTGACCGCATGTTCTGCTAGCACTGGAGTTGTAGAACCGTTTTTTTGTGATGCATTTTAGAGTATTTTCCTCTGTTCTGTCAGTGTGTCCACATCCTGTTTTTGAAACGTCTGTTTAGCATTTGTTTAAGCTAATTTATAAAAATTAAAATAAATAGCTCCTACCTGCAGCAAGCCCACATTTAGATCTTCATACCAAAAGCCTACTCTACCTGCTTGGCCACTGTGCAACAATGAATAAAAAACAGAAAAAGACTAACTAACGATTAGTCCACAGGTGACAGTATTAAAAAAATAAATACTCCACTGGGCTCCGCACTACAAGGTACACAACAGTAACACAGGAGACACACAGGTGCAGGCTGAGAACACAATAGGTGTTACACTTGGTAAGAAATGCTTTTGCTGGGTGAATGTGAAGACCATCTGGGATGTTTTATATGTAATCACTCATTTCAGTTGGGTGATGAGGGAGACCATGGAAGTAGGCAAAATAAAGCAACGAAGACTGTAGTCATGAACACATGAGGACTCCAAAGCCGAGCACGATTAGCTTAAATACACGGAAAATGGGGCCACTGAAGCTCATTACAGGTGCCATAATTCCAAAACCTTCTCTTTGCCACCTCCCAAGTGCCCAAGTTCTGAGATAATATTCATCAGTAGCAGAATTTTCACTAAACCAAGGCATATTGTTAAACTGCGCTTGGTCCTAAAAATGGTTCATTTGCAAATATGTAAGAGTAGGTATAAGTAGGGTTGCCGTGACAGCATAGTTTTGACTATGAAGCCAGTACCAACTGTAATATCACAATGTTCAATACTAATATGGCACTATGGCAAAAATATATATATATATATATATATATATATATATATATATATACTTAACGTGAATAACAATTTATGGGAAAAATATAACTTAACATTATGAATTTCATTAAATAGTTGTTCATTAAAAATATTTTCCATATTAGTTTGACTTTATTTTGAATAACTAAACAGTTGCAAAGTCCATAAAAACATGCTATTCAAGGCATATAAGTTTTGATGTACGGTATGTTCGCTGTCATCTTGAACACTTCACTCTCGGGCAAAAGAGCACTAAACTGTATGTATGTTTTTTTTTGGTGAAAGATAGGCTAATCTATAGTGATATTTTACCTATAAAGGTGCATGCAGTGTACCTTTAAAATCACTTTCTAAATATCATAGGAAATTAGTTCCTTGTCCATCACCTGGGAATTTAGGAATTAAATGTGCATAAGTCATAGTTTTACATTAAAAACTATTTGAAAGAAATATCAATGAAATATCAATGAATGAGTCCTTTGTCCAATCAGATTAATAATATCATCCTATGAACAAATGACATTTATTAATGCACTGACTTTGGAGCATTGCTTACACACGTTGTAGAGGGCGGGAAACAGAGAGACGTCAGATAAAGGAAATCATCCTGAATGTTGATTTTTAGTGCCAGTCAAGGTGTCTGGGAACGATGCAGTTTGCTTGACAAATGAGTTCAAAGAGTTAAGGTCCAATTATGTATCTTAAATCATTATAATGGTAATCCATCCATCCATCCATCCATCCATCCATCCATTTTCTGTGTCGCTTATCCTACATAGGGTCATATACCAGGGGACCAGGGGCACAAGGTGGAGGGACACCCTGGACAGGATGCCAACCCATCGCAGGGCATTATAATAGTAATCTACATTCCCATTACCGTGCGAAATTACCATGTACGTTCTAAAACGACAGTTGATGTACCCTTGAGTGTTCCACCCCAAAACACAAGGAAAGGTTAAGTTTAGCATCATTTTCTCTGAGGCCCGTTACAACATCACGTTGTCAAAATAACTAACCGAAAGCATTAAAAGCTCAGAAATCAAACCGTTTTCTCATCTTTCAGAATCAGAAAGATACCACAGATTCGATCCATCGTGCAACCCTAGTCTTAAGTAAACAGTGTTGTGGCAGTCCACGCCGTAGCGTAAGGTCACAGGGCCAGACTATGTGGAGCCACAAACAAAGGCAGTAACCACATGGTTTGTTTAAAAGTTAATGTGCATTTGTAAGACCAGAGAGCTGTACGGGTCGCCATGGAGCGAGCCACAATCCTACTAACTGTCTTTGGATGTTTACTTCTTTGTGTCACCTCAGTGCCAGCCAAGAAGGTAGGAAGTGAACCCAAGTTCCATGGGTCATCTGCTTGTTTATTAAATGACTTTCATACCAAAAGTCTGTAACCTACAGTCATTGTTCAGCGATAGAAAACGACAAATAAAACCTGTAATCTGCACTCGCTTGTTTACTGAAAAATTCTCAAATGATCCCGAGTCTGAACAAATGAACATTTCATTATTACGCCTGTTATAATCCTCGTAAGAAGAAGTTTGATAGGCTACCGCGTTCTTGAGTGATCATCTCTTCGTATGAACCCTGTGAAGAAGAAATTTATCCCGCGAAGTACCCTCAAAATCGTTAAACACGAGAAGGAGCTTGAAACTAAAGAGTAACTAAATACCTTTTTCTTTTCTTTGTTTAGCTTAAGACAATTTAGTTAACTGTGCTTATGTGTGGCTGTGCTCATGATGACGTTTTACAATTTTATTCTGAAATTTCCTGCCTTAGCACCAACAATGAATCATTTAGAAATTGTTCGGAGTTGGTCATAAATACAAATCACTTTTCTTCAAATTTTGGTTCGAAGAATCTCTCTGAAATGGCCATAAACAGAAACTTAGATATTTTCAGTCAGATATAATCAAACCATTTAATCTTGTTATATATCTATCGTTATTTTTTAGTGCCGGATGGATTTCTGTTCCTTAAAAGCACATCATACTAGAATTGTCAAAACACTGTAGATTCATTTAAACACAGAGCTCATCAAATAATAATTAAAACAGTACTAAAGGCAGTACTACACGCAGTCTGACATCATCTTACCACTAATCCCATGGTGCTGCAACACATTATTACCGTATTATTACAAATCTGAGAATGTGAGAATCTGTAAAAATATAAAACATGTACAAGTAGTTGAGCAACCCTGGGGTGAAGGTCCATTAACATTTTGGAGGTTATTTTTGTTTGAGTTGTTCTGTATGTTTTGGCGAGGTTACTGGAATTGACAGAGTGTGCCCCTCAACTATAGCTAAAAAAAAATGCAACAGTGTGTGTGTGACTATTAAAAAAAAACAAAACATAAATGATTCTGTGTGAAAAAAAACAACATAATCTGTCAAGAAAGTGGACTTACACCTGAATATGACATCGGCTTTACCGGCTGAGGGAAAATAAATTGTTGACTGTCACGGTTTCATTTTTACAGCATTCGGTAGACGCTCTAATCCAGAGAGACTTACATTTATCTCATTTATACAGCTGAGCAGTTGAGGATTAAGGGCCTTGCGCAAGGGCCCAACAGTGGCAGCTTGGTGGTGCTGGGGTTTGAATTCATGATCTTCTGAGCAATAGACCAACACCTTAACCACTGAGCTACCACCGCCCTGGATTTTTAACCCCCTATAAGTAATTTTTCAGTAAAAAAAAATAAAAATAAAACGTCAGCATCTTACTGTCTTCCCTCAATGCAGGAACGAGACGTTGACATCTACAGCTTCCACATCAATTCTACCGTGATCAGCCGCTACGCCATCACAACCATCTCAAGCCGTGTGGTGAACCGGCTCGACGAGTCCAAAGAAGTTCATTTCCAGGTCAAGATCCCAAAAAATGCTTTCATCAGCAAATTCAGGATGTAAGTCAATAATAATACTACACACACATAAACAACAGGTATAACTGACCTGAGGTGCGCATCATAAAGCTCTACAGGGATAACTTTCTTAAAGAAAAAGGAACTGGCAAAAAAAATAATAATAATAATTCCAGTAATGCTTCATTAACATTATAAAAATAGCATTAATGAAACTGTTTGGCTCAATCTGCAGAAGCATAAAGATGGAATTAAGTAAAGTCCAATGGGTAAAGCTAAAAATAAGAGTCAAACACTAAATCCGCTGGCAGATGTAGCCAGAAGGTTAATTCCAATAACAGTCAGGCAAACGTCCAGAAATCGTCACGGTTAACTAGTGGGCATAGGACAACCTAGAATTACGCAAAGTACGATGAGATTTCACAGAGTAGCCCTTGTGTTCTTAGTTGGTAATGTCAAAACTGCATAAAATTAACATTTTTTCCCATGCTTAGTAGAGTAGAAAGGGCAGCGTCCGTTCTCAAAAATGTCCCCAAAAAAGGTTATCAGGAAACAGACACCGGTCTACAGACATATATAACATGCTCTCGAAAGGAATACATAAGAACGTCATTTATGTAAACAACATACAAACTACAGTAACGTTTACAGAATTCACCAGATGCCTTTATCCAAAATGATGCTTTGTAGTGTCTACAAAGACATATCCATAGTTTTTGTGGGCACAGTTCACTATGACAAGCCTAACACCTATCACCAATGTGAAAAACTAATTGCCCCCTTAAACTTAAAATCTGGTTGTGCCACCTTTAGCAGCAATAACTGCAACCAAACACTTTCGATAACTGGAGATCAGTCTTTCACGGCGCTGTGGTGGAATTTTGGCCCACTCTTCTTTGCAGAACTGCTTTAGTTCAGGCACAATGGAGGGTTTTCCAGCATGAGCTTCCTATTTAAGGTCCTGCCACAGCATCTCAATTGGTTCAAGTCAGGACTTTGACTAGTCCACTCCAAAACTTTTCATTTTGCTTTTTTTTAAGTCATTCAGAGGCGGATTTACTCCTATGCTTTAGATCATGGTCTTGCTGCAGAATCCAGTTGCGCTTGAGTTTCAACTTACGGACTGAAGACCGGACATTCTCCTTTAGGATTTTCTGGTATAGAGCAGAATTCATGTTTCCCTCAATTATTGCAAGTTGCCCAGGCCCTGAAGCAGCACAGCATCCCCACACCATCACACTTCCACCACCATGTTTGACCATAGGTATGATGTTCTTTTTGTGGAATTCTGTGTTTGGTTTACGCCAGATGTAACGGGACCCCTGTCTTCCAAACAATTTCACTTTTGACTCATTAGTCCACAGAACATCCTCCCAAAAGGTTTGAGGATCATAAAGGTGTGTTTTGGCAAAGTTCAGATGAGCCTTAATGTTCTTCCATGGATGCCATTTTTGCCCTGTGTCTTTCTGATAGTGGAATCATAAACAATGACCTTTATTGATGAAAGAGGGGCCTGTAGTTCCTTTGATGTTGTCCTTGGCCACTTCTGGGAAGGTTCACTACTGTGCTGAGTTTTTCCATTTGGAGATGATGGCTCTCACTGTGGTTCTTTGGAGTCCCAGAGCCTTTGAAATAGCTTTGTAGCCCTTCCCAGACTGATGTATTTCAATCACCTTCTTCCTCATCATTTCGGGAATTTCTTTCATCTTTGGCAGAGTGTGTTACAGGGTAAGACCTTTTAACCAACTTCATGCTGTTGACAAAGTTCTATTTAAGTGCTGATTTGATTGAGCAGGGTTTGCAGTAATCAGGCCTGGTTGCGTCTAGACCAGCTGAACCCCGTAATGCAGTTTCATAGATTTGAGGAATTAATAACTACGGGGGCAAATACATTTTCACACAGGCCCAGTTGGTATTGGATAACTTTTTTGCTTCAATAAATAACATTATCATTTAAAAACTGCATTTTGTGTTTACCCAGGTTGCCTTTGTTTTATCTTAGATTTTGTTTGAATTTCTGAAACAATTTAGTATGAGATATACACAAAAACAGAAGAAATCAGATCAAATACTTTTTCACAGCACTGTATAAAATCCACCTAGCAGATGTAGGGGTTAGCACACAAAGACCTCAACTCAGAATTATGCAGTGGGACAAGATTTCACAGAATGACAAAGGATCATCCAGAGTTAAATACCATAGTGATAACAGAAAGTGGGTGCACTAAACTAAACACAGAGGAGTTCGACTTCTTGTGTTAAGGTGAGGCACTGCAAGAAGCCAGTGACATGCAAATTATGTCAAGGACTTCTTTTTAAATTAACATTAATGTTAATGATGGCCTAAATAAAACAAGGCAACATCACAAGGCTCTTTAAGACACAAGAATCCTGAATTGTGGTTTAACTGTATGGAATAGCATTGAAATATGTCTAATCATCTTCTCATCAGGACCATAGAGGGAAAGGCGTATGATGGAGTTGTGAAGCAGAAAGAAGAGGCGCAGCAACAGTACAGTCAAGCAGTGTCTCGAGGAGAAAGTGCCGGGATTGTCAGGTACCACAGAAATAGAAAAAAAAAGAACTGATTACACAGCTGTATTATTCCAGCCAGTTCAGATAATATAGTTTATATTACACATTATTTCAAAGTAGACCAAAAACTTAAAGTCACGATTCTAACCGGCTTAATGAATTTGCATAAACTCTAATTACCATACAACTAGCATAAGCTACTAACGTATTGATGATGCTTGCTATGGGCTTCAGCTCAGTAGGACGGACCCTGGAAGAGTTTAAAACCTCAGTGACGGTGGCGGCTCTCAGTAAGGTGACCTTTGAACTCACCTATGAAGAGCTGCTAAAGCGACGCCTTGGCAAATATAAGTTACAAATCAATGCCCAACCGACGCAGCCTGTGTCAGATTTCAAGGTGATGTAAGACCTAAAGGACGAAGAATAACTCTATCCAATTTCAAATTATGATCATGTCATATCACAATTAAATTTACAATGGTGAGATTTAAAGCAACCACCTGTGATATTTGGGCTATTTATGTGGCCATATTCGCGTAGAATGAAATGAGTAATGGCTCAAACTGGGATGATTTTTGAATATGGTTGTGTTTCCATTAGATTGATGTCTATATTAATGAGCATCCAGGTATTTCCTTCCTGGAGGTAAAAGGAGGGCTGAAAACTGTAACCAGTAGTCTGTCTGACAAAGAGGTGAGAAATAAATGTTAATGTTGTGCTTTAGTGAACATCTAATCTGTCCTACCAAATAAAAAAAAATAAAAAATAAAAAAATGCTGGTAACTTCCTGTTAAATTCAATTATTCCTTGACATAAATAGTAGTGTATAAATAAAGGTAATAGTGACAATGTGTACGTTCATAAAAAGTATAAAAATGCATTTGTTCATGCATGACCGGTGAAATATTAAACTGTAACAGGTGGTACTTGTCTGAATGTGCAGGCATGGGTGAACTTTTATCCCACTCGTGAGCAGCAGACAAAGTGTGAAGGTTGTGGAGAAAATGGACTAAATGGAGACCTGCTCATTGAATATGATGTGAAGAGACCAAAACAGAATGGAGAACTGCAGGTTTAAAACTTCAGGAATTTACAATCCTAAATTACAAGTGAACATATGAAACCACTAAACAGTAAAAAATGAGGTTTACTGTGACATCACACTGTGACAGATTTTTATATGATTATGTGAGTGTTTCTTACTGTAAATTATTTTGTCTTTGACTATTTCTAGGCATTGAACGGCTATTTTGTCCACTACTTTGCACCTACAGATATTCAGCAAATCCCAAAAAATGTGGTCTTTCTCATCGACCAAAGCGGCTCTATGCGTGGCAAGAAAATTCATCAGGTAGACAGTAAAAACTTATAAGCAAATCCATTAAGTTAGTAATAATAATAATAATAATAATAATAATAAAAACAACAACAACAATAGTAATAACAGCAATAATGCTGGGGTAATATGCATCACCCAGATGTATGCATTTAAGGAGCTACAACAAAAACAAAAGACGCTGTCTTTTACAGTGACAGGTAAATGGTACAATGTTTAAATAGATGCTGGACAAAAAAAAAGATTTAATGCATTAAATATATTCCAGAGCAGACAAAATCCAAAACCCATATCGAAAATCAGCAACAGGAAACAGGCAGAGGTCGAGCAATCTACTAACAACAGTACCGAGGATAATCAAAACACGAACCAGGAAACAAAAACAAGATCAAGAACCAGAGTAACGTGACACAGAACAAAAACGGCTTTATAAAGTACAGGAGGCAAAACACTGAACAATACTTTGCGAAGAACAAAGACACACGGGGGGGAGGGTTGAATACACAAACTAATTAAAGGGCAAACGGAAACAGGTGTGATCAATGAGGACACATGAGGGAGACAACCAGTGACAGGACATGGGTGGAGACGGGACATAAACCAAAACAAAAAACACATGGCAAAGTAAACAAAAACATAACACGGAAGTACGTGCTGCTTATGCGCACCTCGGCATGCAGCGCTCTGTGTGAGGGGGAAATCCCTGACACTAACAAGCTACAATGTGTTGCCCAGTCTCATGTTCTGGTTGGACATACGCTGGCCTAAAATGTAGTAATGTGATAAAAATCTACGCTCTACCTGGCTGCTACTGCAGTAACCACTGTGTCCATATTCGATATAAGCTTATCTGCTGAATACTAAGTCATAGCATGTTATGTTTACATTCACAGCATTTTTAAATTATATTGTCACTCTTTTGCACTACCTGTTATATCGGACACTTTCACACTGGAACTGTGTACTAGTTGGCGCTACACTGTCGCTTACCGTGCCTGTTGTTCCTGTTTTAATAGTTACTGTACTGTCTTGTGTTGTTTGCACACGTTTGCACGTGCACTCTATGTAGAACGTGTAGGTCGCGTTGAAATGACAATAAAAGCCACTTGACTTTTCACTTGACTACGTATGCCAACACACATACGTATCCAGAATTGTTGATGATGGTTTTTTGTTTGTTTGTTTGTTTGTTTTTTTAAACGTTAGACTCGTTTGGCAATGCTGAAGATTTTGGGAGATCTGGCTGGAGATGACTACTTTGGCCTGATCACCTTTGACAGTTCTGTATACAGCTGGAAACCGGAACTCCTCCAAGCCACAGAGACAAATCTGCAGGAGGCAAAGTCCTTTGTTAAAGAAATTAATGCTCATGGAGGTAAAAAAAAAAAAAAAAAAAGGTGTACAACATTAAACATGGTTTAATATTAAGAGTCAAAAATTCATAGTGTCTCGGAGGTTTTGAAGTCTCTATACTATTCTATTGTGTTTCTATTCTATTCAATTATAGATTGACAATAATTAGTCGATATCATCAACCTATCAATGCACTTCATCTGTTATAAATTATTAATTTTATACATAAAATATGGTCTACACTGACATTTAAGTTGTATTTAATAAAAGAATGTAGTCTGTAGTATGCTCATGTTTAGCAACACAGCTGCTATTCGTTGTTTTGCTTAATTGGTAAAAGACGGTTAAATCACTGAATGAATGAAATGTATACATTCAATTAATAATTTAATACATCATTCACTTCCCTCTCAGGCACAAACATCAATGACGCCATACTAAATGGGGTGGAAATGATCAAAAGCCACCCACGACAGGGCTCTGCCTCCATCCTCATCCTGCTGACTGATGGAGACCCCACTTCAGGCACACACACACACACACACACACACACACACACACACACACACACACACACTATAACTATGTCTAAACTGCATCAGTTATAAACTGGTTGATATATATTAATATATATATATATAATATATTAACTCCGTACTCACCGGTTCCTTAAATATTTTAATCAGGTTTAAGTTGCAAAAGAACAGAATTTAATTATTTAATTTATTAATGGTAACCTGCAGTGTAAAGGGAAATGGCTATGTGCTCTCAGTCCGATCTGCTACATGTAATAGCAATGGTGAACAGTTAAACAGAAAGTCAGTAAAATGAAAACGTTTGCTGGATTAAAATCGCTTAATCACATTCTTACCACTGTATCAAGCATAACAAGTGCCGAACGAAATCAGATCAGTTTTATCCACCGACACTATTTCATTAGTAGATCCAGTGGTGAGACCGGATTTCAAAATTCATAATTATAATACAATCAATACAATAATTCCTTTATAGAATTAAATGACAGTATTATAGCCATGTTCGTGGTATTTATTTCATAGACTGTGAGTGTAGACTCCTAAATGTGAACCACAGCCGAAGCCACTGATCATATCTCAAAGACCTTAATAGAATTTGCTCTCATTCAGGCAGGATGGTGACTGTGTCGTTGGTCAGCTGTAACAGTTCTGTGTCCCTCAGGTGAAACAAACACAGAGAGAATTCAGGCAAATGTCAACGAGGCCATTGGTGGTAAATTTCCACTTTACTGCCTGGGGTTTGGATTTGATGTAAACTTTGATTTCTTGGAGAAAATGGCGCTGGAAAATGACGGACTCGCTCGCAGGATCTATGAGGACTCAGATGCTGACCTCCAACTGCAGGTGGGATACAGTGTGCTAGTCATTTTCAGGTAAATCCAGTTACACGCTGATTGTTTGGCAAAGGTTCAACACCATTTCACGCTTTCACGCCTAGGGTTTCTATGAGGAAGTGGCAACTCCGCTCTTAACTGATGTCCAACTGAACTATATCGGAGCGGCAAATGTCACCCAGACCAGTTTCAGGCGGTATTATAACGGCTCAGAGATCGTGGTGGCTGGGCAAATCACAGACAACGGCCTGGAGACTTTACAAACCGAGGTCATCGCTATCTCAGTAAGATCATCACTGCTCTAACAGTTCTGTCCTTCAATTCCAGTTTCCTGTAAATCTGTTGCTTGTTAATTTGAATTAAAAAAAAAAAAAAAAGAAAAACTACAGATGTTGTAGCCTTCCCCAGCCCGATTCTGAGAATCCCGAGTGTCCTGCAGAGTCAAACTGAGTCATCATCTGTATAAGCAGAGGATCTCTGTTTCTTCGTATTTCCCACTTATATTTGCAGAAAAGCACGAACGTAACATATCAGGACTCAGTTTCGACAAAAGACGTCATTGATATTTTACCACAACATGAAAACTTCATCCAGAGACTGTGGGCTTATCTTACAGTGAAACAGCTCCTGGAGAAAGAGTGAGTGTTCACCCTGTTTAACGCTTTACATAAGGAGATAACACTCTGACTTTACAACGTGTTGTGATCTTTGCGTTTATGTGCATCAGAGTGGCACTCAGAGGGGATGAGAAAGAAGCAGCCAGGAAAAAAGCTCTGGATCTCTCTCTCAAATATGAATTCGTGACTCCACTCACGTCCATGGTGGTCACTAAGCCACAGGAAGAGGAGACACAGGTCGCCCACAAACCCAAAGAAAGGGCGGAGCTGCCCACACCTTCTGGCAGGAGAGGAGTCGCATCTTTTGTACCATCCCAAGCAGGTTATAAAAATCTAAAATTCATTTGCATGTTAGAATGTACAGTGGGCCCAAAAAGTATTTGTACACTAAAGCCAAACTTAGAAACATATAAATTTCACTGCCTTAAAAAACAACATGTCAAACCAAGTGGCATTTATTTGAAAGAAAGATACCTCATGCACACTTTTCAAGCAAAAGATTTCCCAAAAAAATAGATTGTTACATTTAAACATACAGTATAATAAATAATAGACATACCGGTCATAATTATACAAAAACAAATACGTAGACACTTGAGCCTTTTCTGGTTGTCACAGTTCCATCCATAATTAATGTGATGAACTACACCGAGTGGTTTCTCTGCTGGGGCACCTGTATGAGACTGAAGGTAATTGACAACATACATTCACTACAAATTACCTTGGGACCAGCTGGTTAAAAGTAACCGCAAAAATGACGAAGAAGAGAAATATGGATCATCTGTTTTCACAAAGAAGGACACTCTATTCACCAGATCACAGAGAAAACAGACAATGTACAGGCAGAACCAGAAAGACCACAAGCAGAATCAGCAGCAAGGATCGTTTCAGACATCAAGAATTACCAGGTAAAGCACAAACTATTCAAAACAGGATCAACCGGCTTGGGGAAAGGGGGAGAGTAATGCATCGGAAACCATTCACCAGCCTCATGTATAAGAAAGCAAGGGGTGAATTCTGCAAAACAATACACACCGAAAGACTGCAGCTTCCGGAGAACTTCTTTTCAGATGTTTAACTTCGATGGATCGGATGGTAGAAGTGGACAGATGCATTTTGGATCCAAACTTGCAGAAATCAGCTAAAAAAAAAATGATTCAAGCAACAGAAGTGGGGATTTTTTCAGAAGGATAAAGAAGCACACCAGCTGCCGTCCCAGAGCCTGACCTAAACCCTACAGAGTATCTTTGGGATGCAATGGAGAAGAAATGTGCAGACTGCTGATGCTCTAGTGTGGATAAACTGAAAGTTTTATTGGTTGAAACGTCCACCACAACTGTTACAGGAACTGGCTGATTCCAGGCCCAGATGTAGTCAAGAAGTTCTGTGAAACTTAAATACTAAATTAAATACTGAAACACTGCAACTTTGACATTTAATGAAGCCCCTGTTGAGTGTCCAAAAGCTTTTTTCCCCTCTAATTATGACCAGTATTACCTATTGCTTTTATATTTTTAAACCTTGTGGCTAATTTTGTTAGAAAAGTGTGCTTTTTACATGTTTTCTAATGCTGTGAAATTCATACGTTTGTAAATGGAGGATAAACTTTACTCACTTTTCCCCCCCGAGTGCTTGCCAAATTATTTTCTCAGACAGCTTACGCGTGTCCCACTTAAAATCACTGGATAAAAACCATTTCCGATGTTCCTAAAAGGTGTCAAAGCGTTACTTAATCGCATTAACGTGGACACGGGTGTCGACGGAGGGCGACAGCTGACGGCCACTAACAATGAAAAACTATTCGATACCTAGGAATTAAGAACTAGTAACTTTAACTGTTACTGAAAATTTTTTAGCCGTTGAACTGTTAAAATAGCATCATCATAAAACACGTCTGCTGCGCAGGACGAAGTACAGTACGAATGGTTTTATTTAAAGGTTTACGTATAGGTGGGTTTAGGTGCTCACAGCCTTTAGGTCACTACCACGGAAGAAAGAGAGAGAGAAAAATAAGAGAGGCTGGTGAGGGAACAATTATAATGGGAGTGATAACAGGAGCTTGTTTCACGGATTGCAAAAACACGACTATGAATGGAATAAAATATGACGTCAATCTGTAATCATGGTATAAGAGGAACTAAACACTTTAGGAGGTGCTGTTGTAGGAAAATAATCAACTTTGGGGTGTTAACAGTACCTCTACTTCATCACGCCACCCCACCACCCCTCGTGTTATTAATCCATATTCACAGAGTGGCTTATTATCTACATAATATAATAATTTGACCATAAATATAACCATAATATCATAATTTTATTATTTGTAAATGTTCCAATGACATGGTTATATCATTTTGTCCCAAACATTACTCTTTTTTTTCCCCACCTGGATTAGACAAATATGTTCTTTTCACAGCAAGCAGGCGTTTCACGTCATTTTAAAATTCACTCAGGGATTAGCTTTCCGATGTTGTTTGTCCGTTTTTCCATGTGTACGCTTGCTTAAAGTAGAGGAGGTCATGTGGTACGGGCACTCTGCCAACAATCAACTGTACAATGAAGCTGAAACGTTTTTTTTTTTTGTGCAGCACTACACCATAATCTTTTGTCTGATCTACAAACCGATGACAAAAGATTTTTTTTTTTTTTTTTTACCAATTTGTTGATTTTGTATTTAAAAGGTGTCACCCGATCGTTGACCATTTCCGATCTAGCACAAAGGCTCTCTGTGTTCTCCAGTCAAGGATCTCAATCAAATCCATCACGTGGTATGACATGTATAAATATAGATATTTTCTATGTTATTAGAACAGATCAATAACCATTTCTTTAACTTTAATTAATATGGAGTCGTATTTCTCACTTGTTATATAGTTCACGGCTACAGTTCATCTGGCGGTAAGACGATTATTTTCTCTTCCTATCTGTCTTATACTTTAAAGTCGTGAATGTAGATGCAGCTTAACTTCCTGCTAAAAAAAAAAAAAAAATGGACAAAACAGCTTCTCTGTCCCTGCGTTCCAGTACCATTTTAATGCCCCTTCATTGACTTCCCTACGTTATTGAAATGTGCACCAAAGGTAGCGACAAGTGATGGGTAATGCAGAGAAAACATCATATCACAATATGAAGACATCCCCATGTTACATATCGTGCATCATGATCAGATTTTGCTCAAATAAAATTGATATGAGGCTTTGCTAACAAAGCACCGACAAGGGTTTTGTCATTACAGATCCCAAGAATATCGCAAGATGTGGTGGCATTATGATCTCACAACTGACTCGAACTTTTAATACATAAAATTTGGTACATAACACTGACAAATATTAATGATTAAATATGAACACTGTGTTCTCACTGAAGTCTACAGTGACTCGTTTGCACAACAACTACTACTACATCATGTCAAGTAAAAAAGATACCAAAACACTCTATAAAGCTAGGAAGTAATGGGATATCAATTAGGGCGTGCTAAAATCAGTACTGGAATATAAAACAAATACTTAGCTGACTATATAAAGCAGAGTTAAATATTAGAGGAGTAACGATACACTCCGGTCACGATACCGGCTTCACAATTTCGATTCGATTAACAGAATATTCTGAACAAGATTTGAACGAAGAAAAATTATGACTGAAAAGACTCCTTTTAATTTCGTAATTATAAACCATTCAAAACGATGTGCATTCTTGTCCGTATAAAACAAATATTGCAAGTGTATTACATGCATAATTAAAAGAATGCTGATTGACACAATATGAATGGCACGTGTCCATGGTGCACATCCTCAGGTCTTTTGAATTACAACGCATTGTGTCACGATGTATCGTTGCACCCCTAGTAAATATAATACTTAATCTTCACTGCTCTTGTAGTTTTAGCTCATGCTATATACAGTTATAGCTGCAGAGGTTAGCACTGGGCTAAAGAAACATAGGCAGAGCATAATTTGTGATTTTTATTTTTCAAGAAAATGCTTTTTTTTTTTAAGTTATTAACCTTAAACAAAATGATTAAAAATGATAGTTTGTGTTCCTCTAATGCTACATTCACAAGTTAATTCAAACGATCATAATTAGGTCAACTGCTACCATTACATTTAAAAGCTAAAACATCAACTTTTCAATCAGCATGTGAGCAGATGTGATTATAAGTGAGTTCATTATTACCATTTAGAAACAATTCATATTTTCTAAATCATGTCTATTATTCAATTTTCCATTCTAGGCTTTCGTCGTGGACGTACGTATGCTTGATCAAATTGTCTGTTGTTTACTGATGGCACATGTTCATGAGTCTTTGTGCGTATGAATGTATTTGAGGTTTGTTTAACATAAACGTTAAAAACAGAACAGCACTTAATCAGTATAATCCTGTTACAAACATGTTGTCTTATGTTCACATGACCATTTCATTGTTAACGCTACTCGTTCAGCAGGAGAGCACGGGAAGACAAAGGAGAGAGCCATTTTAAAAGGAAAAAAAACAAAAAACAGCTTAATTAATCAGTTCCTAATTGTCATCACTATTATCGTTATTTGTAAAGTGTTCAATTTTACATGCCTTTGAAGGCTTGTTTAATAGTTTTGGGTTCAGGAAGCCTCTGTACTTTGAGAGCTCCAGGGCGCACAAAACTTTCTGCTACTCTAAGTTAATTTCCACATTTTCAGGGGCTTTTCTGGTCACGATGAGGCCGATGAGAGTGCTGCTGAACGAGAGGCAATTAATCCAGTCAGTTTTACTTCCACAGACAAAAACAAAAGAAAATATACTGGCTAGCAGAGGGGAAAAATGAGAGACAAAAGGAAGCTCATAGCCCCCACTTCAAAAACTACAATAACCATAATGCAGTGCACTTAAACACTGCCTATTAAAAAAAAAAAATGTAATCTGGTAATAATATAATCAGCGATAAACATTACAAGATCTTGTGCCAATATAATTTTGTGTAGGGACATAAGAGATATAATATATATATATATAGTATATATAATACTGTTAAATATGTATAGTATATATATATATATATATATATATATATATATATATATATATATATATATATATATATATATATATATGTATATATAGTATATATAATACTTTTTTGTGCTAAAGATAAATCATATCAGATCAACCTGAGTAAACACACGATCTTAATTTTTATTTATTTATTTTTAATTGAAGCAAAAAAATGTTATCCAACGCCTATCAACAATGTGAAAAACTAATTGCCCCTTAAACTTAAAATCTGGTTGTGCCACCTTTAGCAGCAATAACTGCAACCAAAAGATTCTGGAGCTGGAGATCAGTCTTTCACTTACTTCTAGGACTAGGATTTACTCCTATAGTTTGGATCATGGTCTTGCTGCAGAATCCAGTTGCGCTTGGGTTTCAACTTACGGACTGAAGACCGGACATTCTCCTTTAGGATTTTCTGGTATAGAGCACAATTCATGTTTCCCTCAATTATTGCAAGTTGCTCAGGCCCTGAAGCAGCACAGCATCCCCACACCATCACACTTCCACCACCATGTTTGACCGTAGGTATGATGTTCTTTTTGTGGAATTCTATGTTTGGTTTACGCCTGTCCTGTCCCTGTCCTCCAAACAGTTCCACTTTTGACTCATCAGTCCACAGAACATCCTCCCAAAAGGTTTGAGGATCATCAAGGTGTGTTTTGGCAAAATTCAGACGAGCCTTAATGTTCTTCCATGGCTGCCATTTTTGCCCTGTGTCTTTCTGATAGTGGAGTCATGAACAGTGACCCTTACTGATGCAAGAGAGGCCTGTAGGTCCTTTGATGTTGTCCTTGGCTCTTTTGTGACTTCCTGGATGAGTAGTTGCTATGCTCTTGGAGGAATTTTGGAAGGTCAACCACTTCTGGGAAGGTTCACTACTGTGCCGAGTTTTTCCATTTGGAGATAATGTCTCTCACTGTGGTCCTTTGGAGTCCCAGAACCTTTGAAATAGCTTTGTAACCCTTCACAGACTGATGTATTTCAATCACCTTCTTCCTCATCATTTCTGAAATTTCTTTCAACTTTGGCATAGTGTGTTACTGGGTAAGACCTTTTAACCAATTTCATGCTGTTGACAAAGTTCTATTTAAGTGCTGATTTGATTGAACAGGGTAATCAGGCCTGGTTGCGTCTAGTCCAGCTGAACTCCATTATGAATGCAGTTTCATAGATTTGGGGAATTAGTAACTACGGGTGCAAATATAGTTTCACTCAGGCCCAGTGTGAAATAATAACTTTTTTGCTTCAATAAATAACATTATCATTTAAAAACTGTATGTTGTGTTTACTCAGGTTGCCTTTGTTTTATCTTATTTTGTTTTAATTTCTGAAACAATTTAGTATGAGATATACACAAAAACAGAAGAAATCAGGATGGGGGCAAATACTTTTTCACAGCACTGTAGGTGTGTGAATGACTATAAGAGAAGCAAAAGATATCGAAAGGCAAGTCTTCCAGTTTACCAAGGTATATACAGAGTAGGAACACTCATCCAACTCAGTATATTCGTAATAAATAAATAATTGTACGGCAGTTGTATGACTGGATGAAAACTGGAACAAGAGTGGAAGTTCTGTCAGGTATGCATTTAAGTATTTTATATAATTTTATGAGCCGTGCTATTTAAGATATCTAAAAGACATTTTCATGGTGATGTACAAGAAGATGTTAAGCAATTACTCTGGCAAGCATTTCATATCAGCTAAAAATAACTAAATGACTGGCTTAATGACTGAGCCTCCTGATTTACTGTGTTTGTGTGCACAATTGGCTCAAGAAGCATTTTGTTGCAGCTCTGTTTAGTGTTAGCTTATTGTTTATCCAGTTATTCATGTGCAGATTTAATGAACTCATTTACTTTTTTTTAATTTATGGGTCTAAAGAAATTACATTTTTAGATTTTCTACGATTTTCGTCGTACGAATAGCAAAGATTTTTAGGCTGGATATGGACTTTTGGATGAGTGCAAGACAGCTCTTTTTCTGTATCTAGTAAACGTTCGTGTTCAATTGGTACTACATTTGATTGCCTGTTTTATATCAGATATCCTCCGGTCAGGTGTGGCCCCTGTTCTAATACTGCCTAACCTGCCCAATAATTTCCATCCAGGTACAGTTACAGCCGTCAGAGCCGTCTACATCTAGAACATTTATTATTCATTGTGCCGTATATCGCCGTTGTTCTCTAATCGTTCTCTCTCGCAGCGACTGGTCTGAGGTTCTTGATCTCGGCACGGCCGAAACCGATCTGTTACAACGCACCTGTAGGCCATAAACTCCGCCTCCTATTGGACACCTCATCAGGTAAGGAATAACTTTTATCGTGCTTTTGTACTGCTGTTTGTTTGTTTTTTTAAATAATAATCACAAACTCTGATTGGAAGCAGCTGATTTGATGTTAAAATTTTGCACTGAATCTTGAAACTAAACTGTTTATTTTTCCTACTTTTCAGTGTAAAATATTTTGTAGACATTAAATAAAAATATCAACGAACTCATTTTGCACAGGTTTTTTTTTTACTACCTTTGCTGTGATACCTGTTGTATATTTCAGAAACGTTGATGATCTTTTCAAATGTCCAAATGACGTAACACATTCTTATGTTGGATAGATTTCATAAAGTATTTTTATGAGACTATGTAATGATTGTGTTCTATGAATAAACCTGGACAATTACCATGAATGAACATAAAAATATCTTAACAGCATAGGCATATTAAATCTGTTAGTTGCTATACCATTGTTTGTTCAAACTATCATTGTCTTCTCACTCCCTCACTCTCTCTCTCTCTCTCTCTCTCTCTGCAGACTTCTCTATGAATGGTGAACTCTCAGAGAAAGGCTTTCAGCTGATTGCTGTACATTACAAAACAGCAAAGCTTCTTGTGAGCCCCACTGAAAGTGTCTACTCTGACGGAGAGAAAAATGTGATGCTTTTTTGGGGGCAGTCGGTGGCCAACAGCCTGGAGTTAGACAGGTAAAGATTCTACAGCAGTGTCAAATACTAAGGGTGCAGGGTGTTTTGTTTACAGGTGCAAAGTGTGGTAGTTGGGAAAAATTTTTAGTTTATACATGTGTTTGGAGGGTGGCAAAAGTTTTGGAGCTGAATATGGTAAGGCAGCTCTAAAAAACACATGACATTACCCTCATTACCCAAAGGCAGGGTCACGTCACGAGAACGGTCAGGGAAACAGACAGAGGCCACAACCAGAACAAAATAGAAAATAGTACTAAGTCAGCTTGATACAAAAAAACCACACAAGCCGGGTGTACAGGGCAGTACGATAAATACACTGTGCAGCGCAGGACATGTCACTATATAAACATATTTTAAATGTAAAAAGATGTCGGAAATCCAACTGGGTGGTTTTGCCTCTCCACAGCGTATCAATATTTCTGAGGGACAATGAATTAGACGTCACCGTGGGAAATGTGCGTGTTGTTTTGCTCCTCCACAAGAAAGATGGGGAAGTTTTTCTCTGGCCTTCTATTCGACAACAACCAAAGAATGCTACACAGGGTGTTCTGGGTAAGAGAACTGAAGCAGTTTTAAAAGAACAGCGGTACAAAGTGCAGAGTTGGTGTTGAATTTAATACAGTACCACCAAACACCAAATAAAATCAGACCTGCTCTTGTGACAGTACTGCTTGCGAGTTAATAATTTATATTTGATGTTCAAGGAAAAACTGATCTTCAGTACGAGGAGTTACCAGGATCCAAGGTTAAAATCAGGGATCAGGAAGTGTGGGCACAGCAGTAAGCACATGCAATAAATTTAATACTTAATTTATAGTACTTTCTTACTGACATTCTTAAGTTAAACTGCATGAATTTCATTACAGGAGCGCTGCCATCGACTACGGACTTCCTGGAGCTCCAACTGTGGATTGCTGGCTTGTACCATTCCAGTCTGCCCTGCAGGGGGAGCTTTCTGACTTCACTGTCTCCCAGCTGTAGAATTCTGTGATAGACATATTATCCTTAATTTGTAATAATTAGCATTTCTATCCTCGAAATGCAGATGTTAAGGATGCTCGGTTGAAATCAGACCTGTCAGATGACATGTAATAAAAGTATAAAGTGGAAACTAAAAATGTTGTCAAAATACACTGTCAGCACTCTGCAGCCCTTCGGACAATTTTCTACAGCGCCTGAAATATCGCCACAGAAATGTTTTGGAGGAATAGCTAAGGTAAAAAAAAAAAAAAAATGGGTGTGAATACAAGTAAGCAATGTAATCTGGAACTGGTGGGGAGAGCTAACCAGTGGGTGGGAACTGATGAATGAGATGGGCGGGCTAACCTTTATGTTTTGAAGAAGACCCACATTCAGGACTTAACGTGATGTGCAGCTATAAAATAGATTTCACTGGAAAAGCAGTACAGATTCTGATTATTACAGTGTGGTCTTGAAGATCACAAACTTAAATCTGAAGAACAGTCGCATATAACCCAGACACAAGCACATGAATGTAGTCAGACTGGTAACATCTACATTCCATGTTTGTGAGAAAATGTCGAAGAGCATGCTGCCTGACCTGTTATACAAGGTTGTGCAAATCTGGTCAAAGTTACAGTATTGGTTCTTTGTGGGGAAAAAAACACTAAATCATGCATCAAAATGATATATTACTTAGTGTCTTATGTAACAGTGACGTTTGCACATATTTAACATTGCAGTTGCACTGTGCAAAGCTAAAGTAGTAGAAATAGGTATAGATTAAAATAATCACATTTTGTTGCTTTTCAGCCTGAAATGAAGACAGACAGTTTTTGTTTTATCCAGCTGTATTTACTCAGTGCAAATTATAACATCCAAGTGAAAGATATAACACCAAAAAAAAAAAAAAAACCCAGAATCACTGAGTTGGAAAAAGGATCACCCGCTTGCTTTAATTTGCCTTAATTTTTTTAATTACAGTCTTTAGTCTGTTGGGATATGTCTCTACTAACTTTGCACATCTAGACTTTGCAATATTTGCCCACTCTTCTTTGCAGAACTGCTCAAGTTCAGTTAAATTTGATGGTGACCGTTTGTGGACTGCAGTCTTCAAGTCATTCCACAGATTTTCAATGGGGTTTAAATCTGGGCTCTGACTAGGCCATGCAAGGACATTCACCTTCTTCTCCTTCAACCACTGTGTGGTCAGTTTTGCTGTGTGCTTTGGGTCATTGTCATGTTGGAAGGTAAACCTTCTTCCCATTGACAACTTTCTGGCAGAGGGCAGCAGATTTTGCTCAAGAATTTGACGGTATTTTGCCCCATCCATTTTCCTTCTATCCTGACAAGTGCTCCAGTCACTGCTGCAGAGAAACACCCCCATAACAGGATATTACCACCTCCATGCTTTACTGTAGGAATGGTGTTATTTGGATGGTGAGCTGTATTGGATTTCCGCCAGACATATCGCTTGGTGTTGAGGCCAAATAATTCAATTTTAGTCTCATCTGACCATAACACCTTTTTCCATGTGGCCTCAGAATCTTCGAGGTGCGTTTTGGCAAAGCTCAGTCGTGGGTGGCTTTTTTCTTGCAACCCTCCCATACAAGCCACATTTGTGGAGAATTTGTGATATTGTTGTCACATGCACACAATGACCACTCCTTGTCATGAATTCCTGAAACTGCTTCAGAGTTGCTGTAGGTCTCTTGGTAGCCTCTCTGACCAGTTTCCTCCTGGCTCTTTCATCCAGTTTGGAGCGACGTCCTGATCCAGGGAGGGTCTGTGTTGTACCAACTTTATCCCGGAGATCTTTTGACAGTGCCTTGCCACCCATAGTTAATTGTTTGCTTCAGTTGCACTACAAAATGCTCCAGGAAAGCTCTTTTCATGCTGAGCTAATCAAAATGACCACAGCTGATCACAGTTGAAAGTCAAATGACTTTGTGTGCCATTGAGAAGGTGATTAGCTACACCTTATTGAGTTTACAAGTCATTTTTAGGAGGGGGGTGATCCTTTTTCCACTCAGTGATTCTGGGGGTTTTTTTTGTTTGTTTTGTTTTGTTTTTCCTGACATGTTGGTGTTATATCTTTCACTTGGATATTATAAATTGCACTGAGTAAATACAGCTGGATAAAACAAAAACTGTGTCCATCTTCATCTCAGGCTGAAAAGCAACAAAATGTAATTATTTTAAAGAGCTGGTGATTCTTTTCTATACCCCACTGTATTTGCCTTTAAATTCTTTATTCCATTAATAACACAGAGTGGGCAAATCGGACAAGCAAATTTTGCGTTCGGGTTATTAGTTTTTCATTTGTACTTGTGTGCTGGACAACTAGGTTCCGCAATCAGAAAAAATTGAAATAGCAAGCACTTCTGAATGTGCTGAGTGAACTTACACTGAGTGGCCTCGCTAAAGAATGACTTGTCCACCTCGTAAGAGCATTAAACCCCCAAGAGTTCTTGTTCCTTTGGGGGAACCATTAAAGGATCGATGTAGAACCATACAACAGAGTGTTTCGCTATCAGAAACGGTTTCAAATAAAACCATTTTGGGAAACTAAGAAACCTTATTTACCCAATGAACCCTTAAATAACCCCTTTATAAATGTACCAAATACCTGCCTGACAGGTTCTAAGTATTAAGAAACTGGTAGTCAGAGAGTTAAATTTTAGCAACACAGCCAGAATTAATCTATTAACAATATCAAACCTTTAGTAATAACACTGATCAAACAAAATACTGGTTACCTGAGAAACCTACACTTATCTCCAGCGCTAGCGTATTTATAGTCCATCCAGTTTACAACAGGTGTACTCTGACTTTTATTTGGTACCATATGCTACTGTTGAATTTAATTTATGAGAATTTAATTTATGAGAGTCTCTGCTAAGGCTGAGCGAGCTGTAAATCTTAATTAAGGCCTGAGAAAGAGTGTGTGTATCAAAATAATCTGTGATAACATTCATGATTAGTGTGTGCCTACGCTGAAAGCCACTTATCTGCATAGTAGATACACTGTGAGCTCAATAGAGGCAAGACACTTTTTTTTTTTAAATATGAGAAAGCAGCTGTAACTAAGGAACAGGTCTGTAGAAAGCAAACAGCGTGTAATAAACTGCCTTGATTTATTTCACAAACTAACCAAAACAAACCATGATGACTGCCCACAAAATAGACAACCACAGATAGATATGCATTAACCACCGCATACTGGGAAAAGACCTGGAGATTTTTTTGGAGATGCTCTGATCATCTAGCCATCGCAATTTGGCCCTTGTCAAAGTCGTTCAGATCCTTACGCTTGCCCATTTTTCCTGCTTCCAACACATCGACTTCAAGAACTGACTGTTCACTTGCTGCCTAATATATCCCACCCCTTGACAGGTGCCGTTGTAACGAGATAATCAATGTTATTCACTTCACCTGTCAGTGATTTTAATGTTATGGCTGATCGGTGTAGGCTCCAAATTAGTAGATGTGTCGTTTGCAAATGAGTCGGCTATTTGAACAAGCTCTTTTAGGTGCATGTTCAGAGCCAACATGCATATTTCAGGCATATGTATTTGTATTTTTTTTCTCTCTTTTTTTTGTAGATGCAGGCATTGCCATTACTCTTGCAGCGTATTTTAACTGATGAATGTAAATCATGGCATATGATCAGACGTGACCGCTGACTTTTTCCAAAAAAGGCCACTCATTCATTTTTCTCCTCACAGCTGCGTTCTCTTTCAGCTAGCAATGACAAGATAAAATACTGAAAATGTAAGATATTTTACAGAAAAGACATTCTCAAAAGTATATTTAAGGAAGGGGATTTGATTTTTGTTTTCTTTTGGCTTTTGTTATACATAAGGACGTGCAAAGAGACTTTTGTACAAAGATTTCATAATAAAAAGTTCCTTTAATTTTCATTACAAGCTCGTGTTTTAAAATGGCCGACTAACACCATGACAGCCACGATATTTTATACTAGGTGAAAATGTCAGACTGTAAACAACACTGTCTCGGAAATATCATCAATATCTGGGCTGTTCATTAGTTTGAGTCGTATGTTTGACCCTGAGCTGTCTGTATGAGGCAGCATGACAGCGACAGTCTCATGCACCTTATAAAAATTTCTTAATAAAGCAGAGAAACATCAGGCCCAGAAACATCAATGCAGGGACTCTTACACATTTCTTGCACATTATTTGAATTTATGAGATGCAATACCTGTTAATGTGATTTTGTGTAAGAGTAAGGTTTTATGAAACAAATGTCAGTTACAAAGAACACTTACCGGTCATAATGTCTCATTAGCATAACATTGTCCAGTTTAGAGATCAAATGATCCAGACGAGTCAACTGTAATTGGTGAAGTGATCCAAATGAACCTGCTCCCTGAAAAGAACCAGAACTCCCATCACTAATGTGGACTGGTGTAACAGGGCATTTTCACCCTTGATTTGAATACCTGGGTCTGTAGCAAGGCCTGATTCTGGGTTCATTTGGGGACGGGTTGATAACTGTATGCTTGCATTCCCAGAAGAATTCCTTCTGTACCGTGGATCGATTATGGAATTCCGTGTCACTATTGTGCACACAGGTTCGCAAAATGGTAGGCAATAGGTTCCGTACCGACACCCAAGTGGAGAAGGACACCACGTGCAAGAATACCGGCAAACAAGGAGCCGGTCTCTGCACTTTAGGTACATTCTTCGCGAGGCCCTCAGTGCAAGAGCTCGCAGTGAGTTAATTATAGTGCTCCAGATGTGAAAGTCTGGTATTATGAAAGTGACATGTGAAGGCCAATGCATGGTAACCCATACTTGGAATTTGCCCTCTGCATTTATCCCATCCAAGTTAGTGCACACACATTAGGAGTTGTGAGTAGTGAACACACACTACAAACCGTGAACACACCCGGAGCAGTGGGCAGCCATTTTTGCTCCGGGGAGCAGTTGAGGGTTAAGGGCCTTGCTCAAGTGCCCAACAGCGGCAGCTTGGCAGTGCTGGGATTTGAACTCACGACCTTCCGACCAGTAGCCCAACTTCTTAACCACTGAGCTGAGAAGCTGAACCTATCGAGTTACACGGCATGCGGTGGCGAGTGTGGATAGCTTTCGGTTAAACCAAAACGCAATCCACCGCTTTCAAGACCACCAGGGATCAGGTCTCTGGACCGCTCCCGTGCTGGAAAACAGCATTTACACTTCACCAATTATACTGAATTCTGGCCCCAAGTCCAGAAAAAAAACAAACCAAAATGAATGTAGTTTGAGGGACAGGCAATGATAGTGATACCACGGCGGGGGAGCTCTTTACAGAGTCTCCAATGAACACAGAAACCAATATGTATAGGATAAAACAGTAGCTTCATCATCAAGGTTATAAACTTACCTGCGTATACGTTTCCAATTACATTAATGCAACATGTGTTCTTTATTTACATCATCAACACTATAACTTACCTGCGTTTACATTTCATTTCCAATTACATTAATGCAGCATTTTTTTCATTGCACTGGCACTACCGATTATAATGCACACAAACATTACGCTTTACAAAATATTATGAATTCTAACAAGCAACCCAGTTTTAGCCAAAGCACAAAACTAGTATGATTAACAAATTAACAAAATAATAATGATTAACAAAAAATAATGATATTTTGTCCAGCTGTACTAACCGGCATGACAACGTGCATCATATATCATGCATAATAAGTTAAATTCAACATAATTAGATTGCTGTGTTAGCTTTGAATACAAGCTAGATTACATGTGATGGATGGAGCAAAACAAACAGGCTAACACAGTAGACTGGAGCTAGCATCAGTTAGGTAACTTGGCTATCTGCATGATGTAGGAAAATGATGAACAGATGAACAAGCAGTTTAACGTCTTAATTAAAGTAAAAATGACCGTTTGGATCAGTTGAACCATGGCAGCATGAAGCCTCAATGCTTCATCCTGCAGTATATTAGCCAGTTAGCTAACACTACAAAAGGTTACCAGCAAAAAAAGAGATCTTTTTCTGCCTCTGGTGTTGAAACCTCTCCAGTTTTGGGAATTCAGCTGTCTTGATCCTGTTCGTTTCCTATTTTGCTTTTGTGCCACCGAGACTTTTTTTTTTTTTAACTGAAAGAACTAATTTAAAACTCCTCAAGATAGTTAAGTTCATAACAAATGTTCTTAAGTTACATATTTTCCATTTCCAGAAATTTCTACAAAGCACCTAATGGAAAAGGACGTTAAGACAAATGTATAAATAATATTCCGTCCTATATACAAAATAAATATATAAATAAATAAAAATCAACGTCTTTTCTTTTTCAAATCTACTGACTATCTGGTCGTTTTCTGTAGTTTTGCTCGCGCGCTCCTGGTTGACCGTTAAATTTTGAATTGAAGCCCCGCCCACTGTAACACTCCAATCCTTAAAGCAACAGAAGTGTATTGTAATATACTGAAAAACACTGCGTAATGTATTATTAATATATTAGCCAGTACGCTTAAATTCTCCCGATGTGTTTGTTTTTAAAATATATTGCAATGTAAACAACAATGTATAGGCTTATTATTATTACTATTAAATAATAAGTAATGAATACAACTCACCTGATGCACTACTGTAGTAAAATTATTCAAAATAACTGTCACTATTACCACCCTGAAGTTGATTATTTTCCTATAAACGCACATCCCAGAGTGTTTTATTCCTCTTTTACCACTGCAATTAGCCAACAATGACTATTTTTCATTTATCAAAGAATGAGACGTCATAATTTTTAACTGTTTAATGTTGTGGAACGCCAGCATGACAAGCGGCAACGTCTCCCACCGCTCTTGTCTTCTACTGAGACCCTGGACGACGTGCCAACCCATCACAGGGCACAATCGCACACATTCTTACACCCGTTCACACGATACAGATCATTTAGAGATGCAAATCAGCCTCGCAAGATACAGTTACAAAACCTGCTCTACATATTTGTGGTGGTTCGTCTTAAAACGATCTCCACATCCATGATGTGGTGAAGATGTACATGAAGCGTAAGCCCGGGAGACATGTTGTGTTTGTTCCACACTGAACTGGATTTTAAAAACATAACATATTAATAAACATAATATAGATGTCATTACTCAGTTACACATAGCTGTAGAGCAAGGTGTACAATAATTATACTTATGGGTAATCAGGATAATCACAGATATTCACTGTCCCACTGTCTTTGCCAGCTGTGTTCTAAGACCAGCTGGCTGATATCGGCTGTCCCTACCCTCCATGTTTCGCGCACAATCTGTGGATTGTAAAATGAGGCTAAATGAAACTAAAGATCATGTTTTTCCATACATGTTTCGGAGTAGTCCTCTTCAGCAGCTTTGGTTCCTGTTTCTATCTGGGTAATTTTGGTTGATGCCGATGAGGTGTTAAAAAACAACAACAACAACAACAACAAAAAAACATCTGATATGTAAGGGTCACCTGACCATGTAAGGGTCACTGTTGTACAGGTAATAAATCAGCACCCAAATAAGACCTGTTCAGTGGTGGTTACTGTAACTGAAGGCAAGAGCTGAAGGTCAGTACACTGTACACACAGTACACAGAGCAAAAGACACAACTAGTCAGTCAGTAACTGTACCTATGTGGTAAGTGTATGTGGTAAAATGGCCAATGAATGTTTTACCACATACCAGAATGAAGTGCTTCACAAACACTTTTTGTTTTTGTTTGTTGTTGTTGTTGTTTATTTTACCTGTTTCCTTGGAGTCTTTACTTTATTACAACACAGCCATCCAAATTATGTCACACAGTGAATAAAAGTCTACTTCAAACCCACTGCATTTCGTGATGAACGATTAACCGGATTAAACTCGGCACACCGACTGGACTGAAAGGATTCAGTGTAAATGGTTTAATGGTTGATAGGTTTTTAGTTCAAAATTAAACCACTGTTTGTTCTTTTCCTGCTAACGATCTTCCTATTTAGTTTAAATGGGTGCCATTATGAAAATGTTTACAATCTGCACAACGTTGGGGGAAAAAAATAAATAAAATAAACACAAAAATAATATTAAAAATCCAGTTTATCTATCTGTTGTGTTCCACTCCCAATCTCTGTGAGTAATAACTGCTTTGTGTTTACGGTAACACACACACACACACACACACACACACACACACACACACACACACACACACACACACACACACACACACACACACTTAGTACATGTTTTTCTCAAGACCTGGGTCCTAAACATACTATCTTACTTAAAAGTATGGGACAATAGTCCGCAAACGTTGATTACTGTTAATACAAGTGGAGTACTATGTAGTAAGGAATACTATAGTATGCATGGCTCTCCGTGGGCGTGGCTTCAGGTTTCACTGCGTCACCCGTTTCTATGGTCTCGGAAAGCCGTTGAGACGGTCATAATTATAAAAAATAATAATAATAAGGTACGCTTTAACATTAAAGTTAAGTTATCAAACCTGGTACTGCTCGTAACAGTGTCGTCGTAAGTGTTATAATATAGAATATTTATTACGTCAGGAATCAGGTAGGCTACGCCCACTTCCGGGAATCCCTACCGTCTCGAGCTTACCTGGGAGCGCAACCCGAGACCTGTCCACCGCAGGTAAGAGCGAACAAACGATTCGGAAATACTTTCTACTATTTTAGTTCATAGACAGGATCTTTTCTTTTAAACGGAGCACCTGGGTTGGATTTTAACAAGTGGATTTCAGGTGTCCAGCTGAGCTCGAGACGGTTTTCATGGCCCGTGTGTTTCCTTAGTGGATGACTTCCGAGCGACGGGGCTGAATATGAAATCTGACGTCGCACGCTAGTACCACTGTAATTATATAACTTTATATGACATATAATATCATCCGTTTTTCTATTAAAATCGTTTTTTTAATATTTCGATGTTTAAATATTTAGATTTAGATGTTCAGACAACTTTATTATTATTATTACTATTATTATTATAGTGTTTGCTTGTGTGTCTCTGTTTACATGTGAACCAAAAGCAGTAACATTATAGATAGTATATGGTGAAAAAGAAAATATACTATTATATATATATATATATATATATATATATTTTTTTTTTTTCTTTCTTCAAAATCCTGACATGTGATAGCGACAGTACAAATCGTGAAAACCATGCAGAGTGTGTCTCAAAGCTCTTTAGCAGGATAACCTGATTAACTGGCTTTGTGGGTTGGTATCTGGCTCATTAGTTTGATAGTTTATATAGATAGTCAAATAATGATAATCAGTCAAAATCTTGAGATAATAATATGTCAGAAGTTCAACATATTGCTATAACATAACAACAAAATGTCATGTTGTTATGTTGCGTTATGTAAAACAGCTCTTAATCTTTCTCCCTAAACCAGAGAACACTGACCTTTCACACAGCTGAAGAAGGGGATAAAACATCATGTGTATCCGACCATACTATAACCGTGTATGTTAGTTGTGATATCAGGTCAAATGTAAAGCCAGTTATAAAAAAAATCTTGTAGTCGTCATCATTAGTCGTAAGGGCATGCAAATGTTTGTACACCACTGTTAATCTATTTGTAATAATATTAGTAATAATATATATATATATATATATATATATTTTGTATAGCTCTTTTCATTTTGAGTCCAAAAGATAGACAAAGAATAAAACAATGCACAAGCACAAAGAATACTAACATGAGAAAAAATATATAGGGATTTCTAGTTTATGAGCATTATTTATTTGAATAATTACCAGTTGAGGACTACTTATTATTTTTTTTAATGTACAGCACTGTGCAAAAGTTTTAGGCACCCTATTTGTTTTAGTACAAACTTTGTTATAGATTTTTTTATTTTATGACGTCTACATGATCAAGTCGGTTACAAAAAACATTTTAGTTTCCCAAACATTAGTTTTCTAGCACAAAATTAAATGTTACAGGTTTAAAAAAATGTTTGTATGTCATTAAAGAAAGCAGCGTGTTACGTAAGAGACACTTTTCAGACAGTAAACACAATGAAGGCTGCTGGGTTTCTCTGCAAAAATAAGAAGCGAGTGCGAAAGTCAAAGTGTCCAGAAGAACTGATGCTCAATAAAACTCACCAGCTCATTTCCTTATAAAACTGCACTCACTGTACCAGAGACTACTATTTTTGTTTTTATTTTTATTTTTTTTGTCACACCAAATATTGACTTTGTTTCATTTACTACTGTTTACTGCTCTTTACTGTATTTTCTAATGTAGAAACAATATTATATATATATATATATATATATATATATATATATATATATATATATATATATATATATATATATATATATATATATATTTCATATTCTTTTACTTCTTTTTGGCTGTGAGGGTGAGGAAAGCCAAAGTGCCGAGCCATGTCCCTGCCGTGGTTCTCTGTGTTCCTCGTGCTGGTTGGAGCTTTATCATGTGCAGCGGATCTGAGGAAATACGATTTGCAGAACAACATCAACTGCTCTCAGGTGAGCGGCACATTCACAAACACCTTGATCTTTAAATTTGACAACAAACCCTTGAAGAAATGAAAACGAGGATCTTGGGAATGTAGTTTCGCATCTGCACATTGACTTAGGAAACTGAAGTTGAGTTATTGCTCCACAGCATCATGGAGTTCCTTGCACAACCATCTGAAACTGAAAGTTCATTCCAATGTCAGATTTGAACCCATTGTTAATGGAACTTTTTCAGTATGAATGCTCTTGTTTTTAATCCTATCGAAGTTATGTTTTAAGTGTTATTTGCTGTGTCCCGTGTTGGAATGTTGTTGGTGATGTGACAAAGAGATTAGATCTCATCGTGGCCACCCTGGTTAAACAAAGGTTAAATAAGTGAATTTCATCGTGTGACGTTAATATTGACTTTTATTGAGTTTGTACATTTGTGTGTGTGTGTGTGTGTGTGTGTGTGTGTGTGTGACAGGGTCTGAAACAGTGCAGACTCATCACTCCAAACTCAGTGGTTCCTCCACGTGATTTCGGCCCGGTGGAAGTTTTGTCTTTCAGTCTGGAGCCCGCTTTGTGCTGCAGACCGACGCAGAAATGCATAGCGTGTCTCCGGATCCGAATCCAACTCAGAATCCTTGCCGACGACGATGATGATGATGTTAGTGGAGAAACACCAGAAGGGTCTGAAGACGAGGACCGTGGTGAGCACACAAAGTGTAGTGTCTGTGTGTGGGCATGTTTTTAAATTTACAGTGCAGGGATTACAAAAGGTGTGAAAACTATTTTATATTTTAAATTTGTTACAGTAATTCCTGATTAAGCTTTGCACGCTCGCTGCATCTTCTCAGCCAGTCTCAGGAGGAGCTTCATCCAGGAGGATTTTCTTAAATGTCTAAAATAAACCAAGCTCTTCACTGATTCTCCTGAGTTCTACACAAAACTAATTTAAAAACAACAGGATCTGAGAATGAAGACAAGTTTACTGTGTGTCTGCATGTTTTTGCACTGAAGACCAGTTGTGAGAAAAATCATTTAATACTTTAAATCAAAGCACGGTTTTGGACACTTTTTTTTTTTTTTTGTAATTTCTTAAAGAATGTTGGATAAACATTTATGCTTGAAATTTGTTTTTTCTTTTTTTTTAAATGTTAATTTTTGATTAAAATGTCATTTCAATTAGTAGCTTTTACTTAAAATTAATGTCTTGCCCATTACAAGAAGTGTCCATGTAGAACTCGGGAGATGCAGCGAGGAGCATCAGTGAGTTTATTAGGGAAGTTTAAGAAAAGCCTCCATCATGAATGTGGATGAGAAGATGCTGAGAGTGTGCAAAGCTTCATCAGGAATACTGTTACAATTAAAGTTTGCAGATTGTTTAGAGAGAAAAAAAAAAAACTTTGTTGTTTAACACTTTACTCGGTCAGGCCATCATTCCATATGTGTTGTTACCTACTTTTTAACATCTTCATTATTATTCTACAGAAGTATAAAATTGTAAAAAAAAAAAAAAATGTAAAAAAAACCCTTTCTATGAGCAGGGGTGTACAAACTTTTGACTGGTAGTGTACCTTTATAAAATATGTACCATGTGGAACCTAATATAGTGTGGCCATGTGCACGTGTTATAAAAATCACCCGTTTCCGAGGTTCCTCAGGCTCATATTTACTCATTAACCATGTATTAACCCTCTCTCCCTCTCTCTCTCTCCCTCTCTCTCTCTCATTACACTCACAACAGCTGCTATAACACTGTACTACACGTCTGCACCGAATCTTCAGTCCTACAAGAGGATCAACTTTACCGTGAAATCCGGCACACAGAAAAACCAAGAAAAATCCGAGGTGAGCACAACTGGTTCACTGCAGCTGATTAACTGTTGCACGTCTCAAAATAAAATACAGGATTCTTTGCTAATTCTCTTCTTGTGGACTGTACTAACACTTTATTTTTGACTAAAGGTGTACTTCAGGACTGGGGGGGGGGGGGGGGAACAAAACAAAAAAGTCATGGGAGTGGGTGGTCAGGTTTGAAGCTTGCAGGAATTAAGGCCATGTTCATTAACATTCATTGCATTCATTCGTTCATTCGTCTTCAGTAACTCCTTTATGCTGGCCAGGTTCATAGTGGTTTAATCTCAAATTTATTCTTATTTTGGGAAACAAACTTTGCCAACTACAGCAAGGTTTATTCTTTGTGATTTCAGCACTCTTTTAAGATTATTAATTGTCACGCTGTCTGAAATCCCAATAAAATCTTGTCCAAATTCTATAACAGACTGTTGGATAATGTGTGTTAGGTTATACGATGAAGATCCTCTAACGATAGACCTGTGATTAAAGGAAATTGGTATTTTATGCTTACATCATCAATCAGCGTAAACTGGAGCGTAAATCAGCTTGTGCACAGGCTCTCATAAACACACATTGGAAAGGATTGGTCAGAATTCCTTTGAGAGTGGACGGGATTGGTCAGAATTCCTTTGAGAGTGGACGGGATTGGTCAGAATTCATTTGAGAGTGGACGGGATTGGTCAGAATTATTTTGAGAGTGGACGGGATTGGTCAGAATTCATTTGAGAGTGGACGGGACTGGTCAAAATTCTTTTGAGAGTGGACGGGATTGGTCAGAATTCGTTTGGGAGTGGACGGGATTGGTCAGAATTCCTTTGGGAGTGGACGGGATTGGTCAGAATTCCTTTGGGAGTGGACGGGATTGGTCAGAATTCTTTTGAGAGTGGACGGGATTGGTCAGAATTCTTTTGAGAGTGGACGGGATTGGTCAGAATTCTTTTGAGAGTGCATGGGATCGGTCAGAATTCCTTTGGGAGTGGACGGGACTGGGATTAAAAACATCTATAAAAATGAGAAGGCTCCGTTACGCTAGAGAGTTTGCATTCTCCTTAAATTAATTCCATTTATTCAAAAAGGCTAAAGGGTTTTTGTTGTCCGTCCCCGCAGTGATTTATTTATTGGACCACTGGTGTTGACTGAAAGCAATACAGTTATCTGGTTGTGTAGCCAGACATTCATATGTAATAAAATTTATAAATGTATGGCTACAACTAACATTAGCCCATTTGTTGTTCCAATTTTTTTTTTTAACTTTTAAGTATTGTACTGAACACTTCCTGAAATGTGTTTATTTAGTGGCTGAATGTATCCATCTGTCCAACCCTCCACAAGACCATGTTATATTGTTTGTGTAGGTCATGATGGTGGTGCATGAGGGCGTGTTCCTGGGCAGCTCTGTGACTGTCACCATGAACAATAGGTCGCAGGTTGCTGACTTCCCACAGCACAACTCAGGTGAGACTGAACTTCATCTCATGCCAACTGATAAGATACTGTTACTAACAATCCTTTTTTGCAAAGAGCTGCAACTAAATATGAACAGTTATGCTATGATGGCTTTAGGACTATAATTACCACAAACAGTTTGGCATTCAAGTCTCCATCAGTGAACAGTGGTGAAGTTCAACCAAACAGTCTTCATATAAAAACTGTAATGAATTTTCACGGTTTCACAACTGCTATTTGACCGTGTAGTATTGGTACATTTATAGAAGGGATTTATTTATTTATAATCGCACTATCCGGTGTTACCCAGATGAGGATGGGTTCCCTTTTGAGTCTGGTTCCTCTCAAGGTTTCTTCCTCATATCGTCTCAGGGAGTTTTTCCTTGCCACCGTCTCCTCTGGCTCGCTCATTGGGGATAAATTCATTAATTTAAAATCTATGTCCTGAATTTATATATTTCTGTAAAGCTGCTTTGGGACAATGTCCATTGTTAAAAGCGCTATACAAATAAACTGAACTTGAACTAAAAACATAGGCCAGATCGAGTGCACATAGTCAACGTTAAAAACACAGTATACAATAATACAGTATACAATAATGCAATATTGGTTGACCAGGACTTCCTGGAAGAAGAGATTGTACTATCTCAATGGAACCTTTCTGGTTAAATAAAGGATATAATAATAATAATAATAATAATAATAATAATAATAATAATAATAATACATAATAATGCAATATACAGTGGCCATTTAATATCACTGTTCATTTTTTTTTTTTTAATTTTGATTAAAGTTAACAACAAAACTGACAAATATTTTGAGACATATGGATGGACTGTTTACAACAATGTAATGATGATAGTGTAAAACAGTGGTGTCCAGTCTTATCTGGAAAGGGCCTGTGTGGGTGCAGGTTTTCATTCTAATCAAGTAGTCGCCACACCTGATCTTGGCTTTCATTAGACTCAGGTGTGGCTTCTGCTTGGTTAGAATGAAAACCCGCACCCACAGCGGCCCTTTCCGGATAATTAAAAGTTCATTTGCCCTCTCTGGTCTGATTAGTGACTATGACTTGTTAAATAAAATAATGATAGTGATTGATTATACAGTGAAAGATTGTGAAACAAAACCACTGATGACCATTGCTGTGTCTAATTTATAGCCATAATGTAACGACTAAAAGTTAAGCATTTAAACTTCGTTCAGTCGTGATAGTCACTTATGTTTTTTTTAGCAAAGAGTGTTATGTAGCTGGACCTGTTCATTTTGGGTCTTCAGGAAGTGCATATCTACATATTTCCTGTCTGCAGATTCCATCTCTGTTTGTTGTAAAGTGTATGGGTAATGCTAAACTTTGTTATGCTATGTTTCTTGTTTCCTCCACAGTGTGCCCTTCTTCTGATATAGAAGAATGTAAAAGTGAGTATCTGATTTCGTTTCTGTAGCCGTACAGCGTGATTATGCGTCAGCTCTTTTGTTTGTCCTCGACTGCAGCCATGGCAGTAAGAAGGTTGATGATTAATCTCCTTCTGCTGAAATTCAGATTAGTGCTTGCGTGTGGGCCATAACTGATTATCTCAGTCTAATGATCACTGACTTACTGGACAAGCAGTAATAACCTGCAGCTATCAAAATAGGTTGGTGAATATGGGACATGAATCATCTTTTACTGTTGTATTTTCCAGACTATGAGACACGTACCGTGGAAGTGTGAGTCAACCGAAAACGAGAGGGCGGGAGTGTGCTCTTATTTGTAGAGGAAAAAAAAAACCCATTGAAAATAGAAGGGCTGCTAAACAGTCCCTCCAGGATTTGACGATTTTGCGATCACAGAAATCAACGCGAAATCAAGCGAACAGCGCAATATTCGCAGGAGCTTGCAATCTTTCAGAATTACCGCAGATTTTCCGCAGATTTGGGCCAAGACGCGTCGTGACGTCATCACAAAGCGCATTCAGCCAAAGCCCTCTTCCATTCACGTGCGTCGAACATAAGTACAGCTAAAAGGTCTCTTTTACCGACGAACATCACTGCGGAAGAGCGTGCAAAACTATTTAGTGCGATTGCAATTCAAATATTTTCTGACAAAAAAGCACAAACAAGTTACATCGCAAATTTTGAAAAAAGCCGCAGCAAATTCAAGGATTTCTGGTTGCAACAATTAAAAATAAACTCTGTTACGGCCTGGCTAATAATAAACACTAACATTAATGTCGTTTGTTCCCAAAAGTAAGGTTTACATTGTACGATTTTAGGCCTGATTTTCTGTCACCACTACAGTTTTTGGAGTTTGGTCCGACGTCCTCGTATCACACTCTGAGATCTTATGTATGTCCGTCTCTATGAGATGTCTGTCTTTGGTCGCAGCGAAACACTAAAATCAGCCACGGCAATGTGAGCACGATGTGGTCTAAGACCGCCAATCTCGACTCACAAGCGAAGAAGACTTTTATGACTTATCGTACACAAAATCGTTCACTGTAAATCCACCTTAAGAGGAGCAATGAAGTGTCAAACTAAAGAAGCAGTGCCGCGTTACAGCAGCGTTATGTAACTAATTGCTGTGGTTCGAATGTCCTACAGCTCCCAGAATCTTCAGAGAGATCGACAAGGACAAAGGAGTGGTGGAACTGAAAGCTGAACCTGAGGGGTTGCTGCTGATGTGTATGAAACGGAAAAGGATGGGCTCGTGTTGGGTGAGACCTGAACACCTGTCTGATCTGTTTGTTTGGTCACGCTTTCCTTCATGGAACACTGATTTCTCGTTAGGTTTAGCTTGTGTGTCTGTCCATATTAACCCTTAAAGAGCTTTTTACATCATTTACATTTACATTTATGGCATTTGGCAGACGCCCTTATCCAGAGCGACGTACATTTATTTATTTATATCATCACATCATAATGCAAAGGAAACAAAAATCCTAAAGACAAGCAAACCTTCCTTTAACATGCCGTTTGTTTGTTTAAGGCACTTTCATCCAAAGTTACATTAAGTGAGACAGTTCTTTAAGAAAAAGACAGAAGTGAGTGTGAGATGGCTGTAAAATAAAGGAAAACTCCCCCCTGAAACATGTTAAATGTGTTTGAATTATTAACACGAAGCAGTTGAGTCTCAGCTTGGCTAGTTATCGATCTACGGGATGACGAGTTCGATGGTTTATGGTGGTGTGAAGCTTTGAAAGGACAAAGCTGGACAGAGTTTACAGTAAAAAAGTCACTGAGATTTTCATTATAACATAAATCTTGGACGCCACTGGACATTATACGTTAATTACAAACCCCAACATGCGTGGTACGCAGGGTGGATTTTTCCTTTAACGGTGACTAAAGAACAGCTTGATTAGGTGCTAAAATAAAATGACGTCACGTTTCTGTCATGTTTCTGCAGCCGACCAACCGGACCATCCCCCTGCACGCCGTCACACACTGCATGTGTTTCCAGGTACAGTGTCTCATGAGCTGGAGCTAAGCATGTGTTGATATTTCCATTTAATAATCATTTATTTTGTTTTTTTGTTTTGTTTTGTATTTGCATTAGAACATGACCATAAATCACTGATGAATCTGTTGATAATTATATTGTGCATGTTGAATATCACAGTGTATCATATAATTAATTATCAGTCTTCTTCTGTGTGTGTGTGTGTGTGTGTGTGTGTGTGTGTGTGTGTGTGTGTGTGTGTTAGGCTTGGAGACAAAACACAGAATACGAAAAATCCTCCCGGTCTGAAAGTTGCCCCTTTGAGGATGACAAAGGTAAAATACACAGTTACAGAAATACACAAATATATACTGTAATATAATCTATAGAGCACCAGTGTGTACGTATATTTTACACTACAATAACACACTGCTGGTGATTAACTTGATATAAAAGCACAACTTATCATTAATTACACAGCTGCTCATGCAGCTTGGAAACCTCAGATGATGATGGATTTAAAACATACTTCAATTATACAGTAGTGTGCAAAAGTTTTAGGCACATGCAGAGAAGTGCTGGAGAGCAAAGATACCTTCAAAATAACGAAATTAAATGTCTCTACATAAAAAGAAACCCCGTAAAGATCAATAAACAGTAGTAAATGAAACAAAGTCAATATTTGATGTGACAAAAAATTTTTAAAAATAAATATAAATAGTAGTCTCCGGTACAATGTGTGCAGTTTTATAAGGAAATGAGCTGGTAAGTTTTATTGAGCATCAGTTCTTCTGGACACTTTGACTTTCGCACTCGCTTCTTATTTTTGCAGCGAAACCCAGCAGCCTTCATTGTGTTTACTGTCTGAAAAGTGTCTCTTATGTAATATACTGCTTTTTTTAATGACATTTTATTTTAATGTTTGGGAATCTAAAATGTTGTTTGTACCGACTTGATCATGTAGAAATCATAAAATAAAAAAATCTATAACAAAGTTTGTACTATAAAAATAGGGTTTTTTAAATATATATATATATATATATATATATATATATATATATATATATATATATGCTTATATAATTTTGCTTAACGTCATTAATTAAGCCTCACTAATAGCAGTTGTAGCTTTTAGTCCGGATATATTCGTCATATATTTTGGTTGCACATGGTGTTGAATTAATTAATGAATACAATTAATTGGCGTCTGATTTCACATTTAGAATATGCACTTAGTTAATGTGACTATTTAAATCAGCAAAAATGAAAATTCTAATAACCGTTACTGTGCAATTCTTTTATGCATACAAAATGCAGCTAAAATAAAAAAAAGGCGCTTAAAGAAATAAACGGTAAAGTGGCAAAATGAAATAGGCAAATATTAAAAATGCGGTAAAGTAAAGTAGCTTCTTTTTAATCAGCGATAGATGGAGCCTGATGTACTGTATGTTTACTGGCAGTAAAAAATCTAGCCATGAAATGAATAAATACGGAAACACTTTCCAGTTTGCAGCCGTTTTTAAGCACGAGGATTACGGCACTGAAAATCACGCTCAGAAACCTAACACTCGGGTGTCTTTCCCACGCAGAGTTCAGCAGGAACGCGGTGAAGAACGTGTCGCTCTCCGTGGGACACTCTGAGACGAATGAAGGCCGTCCAGCTCTGAGCTGGAGCATGAGCGCCCCCTGCAGGCTGGAGACCGAGGTGTGGCCTTGCCAGATGGCCGTGGCTCTGGGTGGAGTCTGCAGGGAAGTGCCCGGCTTCAGACGGAACATCAGCACAGGGTGGGAGGAGAACATCAGCATGGTGTGGGTGAGTGAGCGAGTGTGAACGCTCTACACCTCAGCGGATCATAATCCTGATGAAAGTGGAATGTGTTGGGTATACTCTTGATATGAATACAAAAATGGAACCATACGCACCGTTCTTCATGTGGGACCATCAGGAACCATCACACTCGGGGAAACCCCTACAGAGTCTATGTAGAACCCAGTGTTTCCAATCAGAAGGGTAACGTGTAGAACCTTTTTTTTTTTTAGAAACTTAAAAGAACACTTAATTATACAATGCACCCTTAAAGAACCATTTCCCCCCCTCCCAAAGAGTGTGTGTGTATTAACTGGGTGAGTGTGCAGTACAAACTCCAAATTACTGGTTGTTATTTTATTTAATTTTATTATCTAGAAATGGTTCTTTAAGGGTTAATTGGAAAGTTAAGGATTTTTTTACGGAAATATCTTTAATCATCATCATCACACCCATGTTAAGAATCTTCCCCCGATACAGTGCAGCTTCCAATACAGTTACTAATCCCTGAATCGAACACATCTAAATATCAGAGCTAGGTGTGTTAGGTTAGGGTTGGAGGAAGCCCGTGTTCAAATACTCACCTCCTCGTTCTGACGTACCGCAGCATTAATCAGACACCTGAGAGACCTGAGAGAGTACAAAATCACCATCACTTCAAGGTCTGCCAGGTTCACGTTTGTTCATGTTAAACACGCCCAGTAATGTTCTGCCGCTGTAAATAGTTACGGGTGTGACGTTGGTGATGTTAGTAACAGGGGCGTGCTGGAATGCAGGGCATGTGTGGAGGTTCAGGTTTAAACACACCGGCTGTGTGATTTTATACTCGGTGGTTTTTTTCTCCATGTAGTGCTACAGGAAATGGCTGCTGTTAAGAGTTATTTTTGTCTTTTGGAAAAGCACCGTGTGACGCCACTTCTTTAGCTCCCAACCACATTAGCGAGCAAATACTGTATGAGGAGATTGAACGGAAAATATTTCATTATTCCTGTCTGGCATCGTAACTAAAATTAACAATGGGCCTTGTTTGTCAATATTTTAATAAAGTTGTTCGTAAACGTTTCTAAACATTTCTGCCAGATTCACAAACGTTCGGGAAGCGCTGATTTTCTCGGCTCATCATCTGCAAATTACCAGGTGCATAAGTGGCACAGCTGATTTGCATTTGGTGACGCCCACAAAACTCCATAAAAGGCAAAGCAGAGCTCACACAGCTGAAATGACGAGTGAAAGGCGAAAGCAGAGGCTCGATCAGCTCCCTAGATCCCTAGGTGGCGAACCAGTATATTGTGTACACGAGTTGGGACACCGGTAAGGACCCTGGCTCACTACACATTGGGGCACCGATGACTCAGTTTCCGACGACATGACTACGTACTCGCCAAAAAATTAAAAACGTACAAATATTTCGGTTTTATATGTCAAATAAATTTGTTAGCGTAATCACACGCGTTTCTGTCATGGTACTTCGAGCAGGACCGTACACTAGCCAGTGGATTTTTTTTCTTCGAGTCAATTAAACACTTAAAAGTCGTTAAACAAACATACAGTATATAGAACGTCAAATAAAGTTAACGTGAGTAATCATTTGAGAGCTACAACAACGATAACAAGCTACTTACGTTTGTCCCCCCTGAGAGGCTTCAGAAAACATGACGTCATTTCCAGTGAGGGAACATAGTGAGCATCGGTGCTCCCTGGTTTTTGCGGTGCCTTGTGGGATATTTTAGGGAGCGAACGTTCCAGTTCTTCCAGCACTGGAAGGATGGCCGCCTCCCTGATCAGCGCCCTGACTACTGAACTAGGGAGCTGGTTGAGACAGAGTTTCTCAGAGGTAGAAGTGAAAGATATTTTGACTCATGTCCGTGTCAGTTGAAAAAAAAAATAAATTTAACAGCATAAAAGCATTTAAAAAAAATAAATTATGAAAAATAAATTAAAAAGAACTTTTAGTGAGTAGTAAAGTCACTTTATTAGTGCTGTTGTGTTTGTTGTCGGTCTAAACGACACTTTAATGACGCTGCCATGTTTTATTTCAGACGTCAGGCTCTTTCCCGGACGTTAGAACGACAAACAACCTGCAACCCTGTGTGATGGTAAGATGGTTTCCCATCAGGCCCGAGTGATGCTCTCTCATTAACATACGCATCTATTAAGTAGTCAAATCATAAATCAGCATGAGTTACTATAAGCATTGTGTGTGTGTGTGTGTGTGTGTGTGTGTGTGTTCTTGCAGTTTAAGCTGGATGGAGTAATGTTCGGCCCTGTGTGTGAGCGTGACAGTGAGTCTTCTGTTCTTATGTCCTGAGGGATTTGTATTACTTTTCACTGGCTTACGTACACTTTATATTTTTGTATCTTTCTTTGTGTCATAGTAATAACGGTAACTGCGCTAGATAACTTTCCCGTGTCCGTTTCTCCACCCAGCCCACAGGGGGCGCTGGATCTGCCTGGTGATCGTGATGCTGCTGGTTGTCGTCGTGTTCGCAGTAGGAGTGTTTGTGTTCAGAAGCCGGATCAAAGGTGGGTGACGATCGGACTGAACGTCGTGTGTTTGTGAAGACTTTCTGCAAAAAAAAAAAAGCTCTGTCTGAGTGACGTGAGGAACTCTCAGAGTCACACTGTAGGTGTAAAATATCCGACTGTAGCCCACCTGTCTCTGGGCACAAAGTATTGGCACCCGTGTACACCAGTGGAGAGTCGGTAGGATTTGGGTGATGGTACACAGAGGGTTAATATGCTGTGGATTCTGGTCAGCTTTATACCATGGGATCAGAGTTGAGTTTATTGTCAAGCTTCTAGTATCTTAAACAATGTGTGTGTGTGTGTGTGTGTGTGAGAGAGAGAGAGAGAGAGAGAGAGAGAGAGAGAGAGAGAGAGAAAGACCCATGCTCTCAATAATTCCAGCGATGCACTTCTCTCTCTCTCGAACTGTACAGAATGAGAGTCTGTGGACAAAGTGCCCTTGTTCACACTCTTTCTCTTTGTTCCTCTCACAGAGTGGCTTTTAAATTCCAGCCCAGCGCATCAGGCTCGAGGTAGCAAGTACACACACACACACACACACACACACACACACACACACACACACACACACACACACACACACACCCACACCCACACACACACACACACACGTCCCTTTTGTCTTAACTTTATTTCCTTTTATCCTTCTTCTGCTTACTTTTCTTTCTTACTTTCCTCCATCCTTCCTTCTTTCTCTTTCTGCAGTCGTTTTTTTTTTCTTCCTCCATCTTTTTCTCTCCCCCTCCTTCTAATTTCTTTCTTTCTATCATTATATCATTTATATCACATCTAACTTCTTTCCTCCTCTGTCTTTCTTGCATTGTAAATTATTTCCTCTTTACCTCCCGTGCTTTGCGTTTTCCTTTTTTTTCCCATCCCTCCTTTCTTCGTGTTATTTTTTTCCTTTTCCCTCTCCTTTCTTCCACTGCATTGATTTTTCTTCCGTCCTGTTTTCTTTTTTTCCTTCATTCTTTTGCATTCCATTATTTTCATATCATTTTGTCCCTTCTTCCATCTTATGTTTTCTCTGTGATTTTTCTCTGTTCTCTCTCTCTCTCTCTCTCTCTCTCTCTCTCTCTAGGCCTCCGTGGTGAAGTGCTGCTCGTGTACTCGTCCGGTTCCGATCCGTCTCTCTCAGACACCGTGTGCTGGTTTGCTACTTGGCTTTCTGAGCTCGGGTTCTCCGTGTCTCTGGATCTGTGGAATCGGGCGGCCGTGAGCGCTATGGGTCCGACCCCATGGCTACACTCGCGGCTGCAGCACGTCCAAAAGCAAGGTGGCAAAACCCTGCTGCTGCTCTCGCACGACGCCGTGCTCCGAGCAAAGGCCTGCTGCGAGAGCTGGAGCAGTGTGTCGAACAGAGAAGACGGCAGGGCGAGCGATACGTCCTGGCCGTGGAACTCTGACGTCTTCGGTTCAGCTCTCAGCTCCCTTTTTTCCGCTCGCCTGCAGGGCGGCGCCGCTGAGCACTTCGCTCTGGTGCAGTTGGAGTCAGAGGCACTTGACATGCCGGAGCTGTTTCAAGGTCTGAGGCTCTATCAGCTGCCCTCAGAGTCTCAGCGCCTTCTCGCCGACCTCCACACAGGGCGCCCGGGAACCTTTGGAGCTCGGCTCAAGAGATTCCTCTGGACCTGGAGAGCTTCGGTGAGGCTGGAGAAGAGGCTGAGGAACCGTGAGAAAGAGCGGCTTTCACGCATTAATTCCATGCTCACGCAGGTTGGCCTGAGCATGGAGAAGGAGACGGAAGAGGAGACACTCCCTCTACGTATTTAACTTAGACTTTTCCTCACGTAGCAGGGATGAAGCTAACAATCCTGAGTTCACTAATGAAATGAAGTCCGTACACCACGTACATATGAAGGAAGAAAACGTTAACGCCTCTGATTTGTTCGCTTCTGTGGTGAACCCAGTATCCAAAGTGATGATGTTTGTGTTTTTTCCACCATTGTCATCTCAGGCTATATTTGCAAGAAGACGGTGTCATGTAATTCAGCTACTCGCTGTACAGAAACCGAGCTGACGTCTTTCCTGCTTACTCAGCTTCTTTGTTCCTGAACGACCGGGATTGTTGCCAGCAGTATAAGTGAATACGGTATAAGTGATTCACAGTATAAGTGAATCTAGCCATCAGTATAAGCATTTTATCTACACTGCAACTTTCTACAGCTACACTCAGTGCTGTAAAGTCTGCGCGTAACTAATGAGCCAGTAAGTGAGGACAGTAAAGTTGGGGATCCTTTATGATCCGGTGCGGCTTTTTTAAGGAAGGAGCACAACAGCAGTCGAGCGAAGTACAGAAAAGTTTAATTGTTTACACTACTTATGACTCCACAGTCCTTAAAACTTTGTACGGAACGCACCCCATGACATTACCGATTCGTGACTTGTGTATAACACACCTTAGTGGGTAATATTCCTACTCCCTTTCCTCAAAATATCGACAAATTGTTTAGGGAGAAGGATAAAATGAGTTATAAATAAATATTTCTTAAATCTAAATCTGGTTAATACATATTAAGTGCCAAATCTTTAGCATGCCAAAGAATATTTTAACATTTACCTCCATGTTGGTGGAAGATTTAACCATCACCTCAAACCATCCCTCACCTGTCGGTTTTTCTGAAGACATTTATACAGTATACGACTTTTTTTTGGTTTGCTAACAAACTACCAGCAAAACAGCAGCGCTGCATTTAAAACTGGGTTTAATGATCCTTTTATTTAATATCTACAACTATATTAAATAAAAACCTGCATATCTGCATGCAAAGGAGTCATCACAGCTTGCTGCGTATGGAGCTGTGTAGCTGCAGACCGGTCAGAGAGCCCATGCTGACCCCTGTTCACCACCGAAAGCGCCTACAATGGGCACGTGAGCATCAGAACTGGACCATGGAGCAATGGAGGAAGGTGGCCTGGTCTGGTGAATCACGTTTTCTTTTACATCATGTGGACGGCCGGGGGCGTGTGCGTCGCTTACCTGGGGAAGAGATGGCACCAGGATGCACTATGGGAAGATGGCAAGCTGGCGGAGGCAGTGAGACGCTCTGGGCAATGTTATGCTGGGAAACCTCGGGTCCTGGCGTTCATGTGGATGTTACTTTGACACGTACCACCTACCTAAACATTGTCATGTTCCTCAAACCATTCCTGAACAATTTTTGCAGTTTGTTGGGGAGCATTATCCTGCTGAAAGAGGCCACTGCCATTGCAACAAAGAGTTCAAGGTGTTGACTCGGCCTCCAGATTCCCCAGATCTCGATCCGATCGAGCGTCTGTGGGATGTGCCGGACAAACAAGTCCGATCCATTGAGGCCCCACGTCTCAACTTACAGGACTTGAAGGATCTGCTGCTTACGTCTCGGTGCCATATACCACAGCACACCTTCAGAGGGCTTGTGGAGTCCATGCCCCGACGGGTCAGAGGCACAAGGTGGACCTACACAATATTAGTCAGGTGGTTTTAATGTTATGGCTGATCGGTGTATGGCATCACATAGAGTTCTAAAAAGTTCTCTAGAAATCAAGGGACGTTAGTCGCCATGTGTCAGTAATCAGTAATACAACGTCAACGTGCGCAATGTTGTTATTATGAACGTTTAAATCTCAGGTGTGCCATGTGGGAGGCTGGCCAGTTACGCAGCATATGTTTGCACATTTTCTGAAGTTACTTATTTTGAAGAAATTTGAAAATTATAAAATTGTAAACCCGCACTGAGGTGGGAATGATTTAATACAATAATGAGATAACATCATAACCTGTGTTAAAGTGGAAATATAAAAATGGAAGAGATTTGGTTGGTATTTACACACTTTCCCCAGAGTTAGTGGATCAGCTGTTTGCTTCTTTAGTTTTGCCCTGGAGCTCGGTTAATGCTGGGTTTGTTTGTTTTTTCTTTCTGCCAAACGTTTTAGAACATATCTACTAGTAACACACACAAACACATCCAGGTTTCCCCGGTTTGGAGTCGGCGTTCAGAGCCGATGAAGATGGACTCTGACCTTCAGCAGTAAACACTGGTGTGCTCTGAACTTGGGTCATGTTTTTGCATTTATTTGGTTTGTTGGAAGAAAATAAAATGCAGATTGTCCTGCAGATCAAGACTGATTAATGTTTGCTTAGACTGAAAAGTCAAGGACAATGAGGAGACAAAAAAAAAAAACTATTTAGCAGATGTGGCTTCAGTCTCAAATACATAAAAATATCTGAAAGATGTGCACTTATTCAGAGAGTGTGTGTGTGTGTGTGTGTGTGTGTGTGTGTATTTTTTAAAAATATTTGCCAAACTTGTAAATGTTGTATATATACATATTCTTATATATATATATATATATTCATATTCAAAAACAATTATTGCATATTATATAATCTATATGTACAGTGTGTCTGATTATGTGTAAACACAGCCATAGTGTTGCTCTTTAATCTGAATGTGTCAAATACTGTATATCTGTGGTGTCAAATGAAAGTATACGATTAATATTAATGCGTTGTTTGAAAAGTGTTTTTCTCTTCTAATGTTTACCTCCTGTAATAAACGCATAATGAAGACACAAGGACAGCTGAGGTCATTTCGTTCAACCGTCAATTAGGCTAAAATTTCCCAGTCTGTGGAATGGTGTTCATTTATAAAAGAGATATGAGACATGTTGCACTGAGACAGCGCAAATGTTTGCTCCCCCATAATTTCGAATTTAAAAAAAGAAAAGAAAGAAGGAAACGTAGGCCTCTGTTAGGCTATACAGCGTATCTACAAATGGAGAAACTGTAACTTGAACACACTAATATTTCGAGGAATATTAACAAGCTCCGGAAAAGGTTTCTTTTAGAAACAACTGTGACTTTATTTACTAGTTTTTATCTCTCTTAATGGCACAACACCTTCATACCACATTACCGTACACTCACAAAACTTAAAAAGACCAGTGAAACACAGTTTTGTTTTTGTGCACCAAACTTTTGTCAGGCTCCACCTGCAACTGGCAATCTAACAACAAAAAACGGGGGGGATCACATTTTAATACTTCTTTGTTATTACTATTCATTTGATTATTTCTTCATTTTATATTTGACTTCCTTTTGTCACTTGATCCGTTTTTTTTTCCTTCACACTAAAGCACTTTGAATGGCCTCTATAAATAAAGAAAGTTTATCATCATAGGATTAAGGGTGCACAAACTTTTGCACACATAACCGTATACTGCCCCATGTTGTGTAAATGCTCGAGCTCATTGTACTTGGTGCTGTAGTGGGGGACATTTGAGACTCTCAGAGAGTCTGGGGCTATTAATAAAACCGCGGGTGTTTCTCCGCCCACAGGAAAGTGGACATTAGGACGGAAGGAGCAACGCGGCGTTTAACACAAACCCAGGACCGAGTTCACTTCAGATTCACTTCGCAGTAACAGTTTATGGACTAAAGATACCGAGCGCAAAGGTAAGAAGTGAAACTCTACAACTTCTATCGGTATTTACACCGTCATGTCGTCCTTAAATTAAATCCCCTTCCCTCACACACACACACACACACACACACACACACACACACACACACAACGAGAAGTGGAAACAGCACTTGAAAAACCTTAAATAAACCGAATTATGAACTCCGTATGAAGTTTAAAACGAAGCGCGCTCTTATCGCCAGGCTGTCGGTAGGAAACAGCGCGCGCAGAGCCACGCCCATTAAATAGGTTCAGGTGCAAGAGTCCAGGTGTGCATAATGAACCGATCAACTTATTGAGCGAGTTAAAACACCAATCAGAGTAAAGCGCACAAATAAATCTATTACAAATATGAATACAACTCATCAGAATCCACACATTTCAATCCATCAATATCTCACACCTAAATGATTATTCAGTTATTAAACGAATAAAATAATAAAAACGTCACTCACTGAAACCGTTTCAGACCATTTATTTATTTATTTATTTTTTGGCCAACTATTTTCAACACGCTCACATTTTTAATAGTAATTTCAGCTTCACATCACTGCTAAGTTCAGATACACACAGGATTGGCAAACAAAAAAGCAGCCCGGGAATTTGCCGTCAAGCTGCCACAATGTGATGATACAAACAATACATATGAACAGATATCGAGAAACACGTTGTGTCAGTTTGAATTTGGTGTAAGGTAATATGTAAAACGTTGAAACCGTGTCGCTGCAGCTAAGATGGCCTATTGAATATCTGTATATAGTCTATATAATGCCGGGGTTAGGAAGAAAAAAGACCGGCCCTCATGAGACCGGCCCACCGGGAAAATTCCCAATGGCCAGCCCGCGCCTGGATACACAGTATATACAGTACTGTGCAAAAGGTTTAGGCAGGTGTGAAAGAATGCTTTCAAAAATAGACATGTTAATAGTTTATATTTATCAATTAACAAAATGCTAAATGAGTGAACAGAAGAAAAATCTACATCAAATCAATATTTGTTGTGACCACCCTTTGCTTTCAAAACTGCATCAATTCATCAATTCTTCTAGGTACACTTGCACACAGTTTTTGAAGGAACTCGGCAGGTAGGTTGGCCCAAATATCTTGGATAACTAACCACAGTTCTTCTGTGGATTTAGGCAGCCTCAGTTGCATCTCTCTCTTCATGTAATCCCAGACAGACTCGATGATGTTGAGATCAGGGCTCTGTGGGGGCCATACCATCACTTCCAGGACTCCTTGTTCTTCTTTACGCTGAAGATAGTTCTTAAATGATTTTCGCTGTATGTTTGGGGTCATTGTCATGCTGCAGAATAAATTTTGGGCCAGTCAGATGCCTCTCTGATGGTTTTGGATGATGGATAAGTATCTGCCTGGACTTCTCAGCATTGAGGAGATCATTAATTCTGACCAATTCCCCAACTCCATTTGCAGAAATGCAGCCCCAAACTTGCAAGGGTCCTCCACCATGTTTTGCCATTTTTGCTGCCATCATCTGCTGTAGTAAGTTTCCTTGGCCGAGCACTGCGTCTACTGTCCTCAACGTTGCCTGCTTCTTTGTGCTTCTTCAAAAGTGCTTGGACAGCACATATGGAAACCCCTGTCTGCCTTGAAATTTCTGCCTGGGAGAGACCTTGCTGATGCAGTATAACTACCTTCTGCCTTGTTGCTGTGCTCAGTCTTGCCATGGTATATGTCTTTTGACAGTAAACTGTCTTCAGCAACCTCACCTTGTTAGCTTAGTTTGGCTGTTACTCACCCAGTTTTATTCCTCCTACACAACTGTTTCTGTTTCAGTTAATGATTGAACCCACATATTGAATTGATGATCATTAGCACCTGTTTGGTATAATTATTTAATCATACACCTGACTATATGCCTACAAAATCCCAGACTTTGTGCGAGTGTACCTAGAAGAATTGATACTGTTTTGAAGGCAAAGGGTGGTCACACCAAATATTGATTTGATGTAGATTTTTCTTGTGTTCACTCGCTTTGCATTTTGTTAATTGATAAATATAAACTATTAACACGTCTATTTCTGAAAGCATTCTTACTTTACAGCATTTTTTTCACAACTGCCTAAAACTTTTGCACAGTAATGTACATTTATATATTGTCCTTCACGTTTCAATTATATTCACGTGTTGATGTACGGCACATGTATGGCATGCGCCACATTTTCGTGATTCTTTACGTTAACTTTACAGCATGTACAGTACGTCGTGTGTTTTTACTGTATTTTTCACGTGTGATCACAGTTTATTTACATGTTTACTTGAGTTGTGCAATTTAACATATTGGGAAATTCACCTTAACGTTTGTTTTCATGTGACAATCATGTGTGTGGAAACCATATAAAATGTATATAATTTTTCACATATTAAATGTATGTAATTTTTAAATATATACTTATATTGATTGACACTTTCTTCATGGTCCTCTGAAAAGTGAAAAAACAAAAACAACCCTACTAAAAATAGAAGAAATGGGTTGAAAAAGACACAATTACAATCGTAACACAATAATCAAGTTTTTCTTGTCACTGGGGTGGTACCAACAAGGCTACGTCTTTTGTTCATTTACTATGGTATTTTACCTGGAAACAAATAGAGTGTACGTATAACAATTATTTAATGTACAGTCCCCTCCGAAACTATTGGAACGGTAAGGTCAATTCATTTTTTTGTGCTATACACCAAAGACATTTGGGATTGAGATCAAAAGGTGGATATGAGATGAGATTTTAGGATTTCAGCTTTTATTTCCTGTTATTTACATCTAGATGTGTTAAGCAATAGATCTGATTAATTTTCCATCTTTTCTCAGCTTCAAAATTTTTTTCTCTTCTCCCATAGACATCTCTCTGATCTTCATGTTGGTTTATCCTTTTTCACAACAAATGCAGTCACAGGTGAAACCCAGGGCTCAAGCCAAGAGTAGACGTTCAGAGATATTATTTCTTTAAACAATCAATCTAACAGGGCACACCTGGGTAACAAGAAACACCTATCAATCGTATATATTTTTGATCACTTGAAAAAATGGGTGGGTTCAAACAAAAGGTGCCGTGTTCTAAGTTGTTTAACATAGCTAGATGTAAATATGAGGTAATGGAAGCTGAAATTCTGATATATTGTCTCATATTCATATTTTGATCTCAAACCCAAACGTCTTCAACGTATAGCAAAAACAATAGAATTGGCCTTGCTGTTCCAATACTTTTAGAGGACACTGTATGTAATCAGACCTTAAAGATCAGTACTATAAAAAAATAATTACAGGTAAACCACATGAACCTTTCCAGGTAAATGATACTAAAAAGCTACAAAATATTTCCCCTTAATGGTACCATGCCAGCAACAAGGACAAATACAGATTAGTAGGTTTATTTTTGAGAGTGTGGGCAAACTTTTTGGACACATTTTTGAGCAAATAACCCTCCATTTTTAAAAAAAAAAAAAAATTCCAGATGTATAAGTTAGTACTTGTGAATCCATATTCACTCAATTTTCAGCATATCTTAGTGTTTGTTTTCTTGATTTAAGTTGTTCCCCTGAGTAAGAGTCACCAGAGGTTGTTGAGGAACTAGTGGAAGTAAATGGATGGAGCAATTTGTTTTATTGCTGAATTTCCATGCTGGTGCAGCGTGTTAGTATGATGAAAAACACTAAAATAACATGTACTCCCTTCATTAAAATGTGGCTTGTTTGAATATGACTCCCAGTAAAATTTCAAAATATATCTTGAAAGAGCAATATTTGTATTGGTATTTTGTATTTGCACGGAAGAGGCGATTGTGAGTTTCTCTCATGTCTCCATTTATAGGTAGGATTGCAACCTCTAGTTTGGCAATCGCTGTGATAAATATTCTGCACTTTATTCTGGGAGCAAAAGCACATGCAAAGGTAATTAGATAAGCACAAATTTTATTTAATATTAAAAGTTGATCAGTTTCTTACTTTTTCCCTCAAGCTTAGTGATTTTAAAGCTGCATCTTGGTCTCTGGCCTGTAGGGGATGATGTTGATGTTGTGCTGGTCTCTGGCCTGTAGGGGGCGATGTTGAGGTTGTGCGTTGTGTTGTTCCTGCTCCTGCCTGCACCATCTCTGGGCAACAACTGCCCCGAACACTGCAAAGCCTGTGGAGGACCTGAAAGAAACCAGTGTCTGCAGTGTCTACCAGGGTTCATGCTGCATGACAATGTGTGTGTGGGTGAGTTCTCTGTGTGTGTGTGTGTGTGTGTGTGTGTGTGTGTGTGTGTGTGTGTGTGTGTGTGTGTGTATGTCCGTTTTAATGCGTTTCCTCTCACGCAGACATTGATGAGTGCGGGACAGAGTTGGCAAAGTGTCCAGCTAACACGTACTGCATCAACACACATTCTTCTTATGAGTGTAGAAGTGAGTACTACACACACACACACACACACACACACACACACACACACACACACACAGTTAAAGGAAAACTCCACGCCGAACCACACTAAATATGTAACTAAAAAAAGTTTTCATTGTTAGCTTCTAAAAACAAACGAACAAGAGCTTTTTTTCTCTCTCACCTTTTCTGAGCAACGTTCAGAGTCACATGACATGAGAAATCTAGCCTAAAATGCAGTGGAGCTGTATGACAGTTGCAGTTACTTAAGATCTATGAAAATGACGAGCGTGATGGCACTGATGGAGATGTTTTAGCGTTTGAGCAGAGTGTACAGATGAGGAGGTGAGAGAGCTGGCTTTAGCAGGCTAAGGCACTAAAGCACTGCTGAATCGCTCCCTTTAGATGAAATAAGGGCTAAATCCCACTGCACCACTATCAACACGTAGTCGAACTGCATTGTGGGTAATGTAGGAAGCCGTCGACCAAAGTGAAAATAGTCAGAATTTCATTACAAGGTAAATCTTGGACGCTGTTGAAGATCACGTTAATGATAAAGATGAACATTCTAGTGGTTCAGGGTGGAGTTTTCTTAAACAGAATACAGATATTATAATCTTTCTTATTCTTCCCTCGTCTGTGCGTCAGGTTGTGACTGTGCGTGTGTGGGCTGTATGGGCAGCGGTCCTGCTCGCTGTAGGAAATGTGCTCCGGGCTACAGATCCACCGCTCTGAAGTGTTTAGGTGAGATAAGAGCTGGAACAATCTCAGTTTTCAGTGCATCATGGTATCCACTTAGAGCTTCCCATTTTCAAAGAGGACGGCATTAAACATTAGTACATAGCGGTACATAACGGTACAGTAGCAGTGTGAGGGTTCGATTACTGGGGTGTATGATAGAGATTGAGGAAGGTTCCAAAACTTTTTTTAAATTATTATTTTTAACTTGGCCACAGTGTGATCAGCAGATAATGAAATTTCAGCAACTTACACTTGTCTCTGCAGATTCCTTTCTGATTGTGAATGGTCTGTATGCGCGTAAGCTTGAAGTGCTATGATTGTGAAGCATTGTGGGTACGTGCTAACAGAGCGGTGTGCTTAGGTCCCCCGATCCACCAGGGGGAGCCGTAACTATGCAGGATTTTTCAAAACTTTCATAAAAAAAAATAATAATTAAAAAACTTTTGATTTAGCGGATTTAATTACATAAGTGCAAATGTCACACAGAGTTTAACACACTGCTCAAATGTCAAGTTAATGCTCCCTCATTCCTCCATCTCATGACAATGCACACAAAATATTTTTAAAAATAAATAAATAAAAATCCAAATGAAAAATACATTACAAACAGTAAACAGTGAAATACGATATGATTCAGAACTGTTTTGATGTGTGAACAGGTTTAATTTTAAGTGAAAATAGCTTTGAAGAGTGAGGCCACGCCTCTTTGACAGCCACAGAGGCCACGCCTCCTTCAATGGGACTGCCACAGAGGCCACGCTTCCTTCACCAGGGTTGACTTCACTATGGGTGACATAGAGGCCACACCTCCTTCACTAGGGCTGACATACAGGCCACGCCTTCTTCACTAGGGCTTACAAAGGGGCCACGCCTCCTTTAAAACTAAATGTAGGGAATTGATGATGTTTTGAAGCGGCTGTAAGTCCAGTATTAACAGTATTAACACTAACAGTCGTGTGTGTTCCAGACATTGATGAGTGCAGTGAGGAGGTGTTGGCCTGCTCCGATATCAACGCTCTGTGTGTCAACACTGAAGGATCGTTTCAGTGCCACTGTGCACCGGGTTTTACACGCAAAGGAACCGTGTGTG